>ML787249.1:212926-224749 GCA_009831015.1 Picea engelmannii
ATATATATATATATATATATATATATGGGCACTTCCCCTCGTTTTGAGGATGGTTGTACCTTGCTAGTGCCAATAAACAATTAGCTCACAAAAATTTCAACAATTTGCTCATGCATGTATTCTTAGGGATTTGAACTTGGATGGGGAGAGAGGAACACCTACATCCCCACCATTTAAGCTATTGCCCCTTAACAAGTACACACACACACACAAAAAAAAACAAACACATGTAGATCTATATATACATATGTGTGTACACACACACACACAAATGTACATATGTGTGTGTGTGTTAATGTGTTAATCTATGAAAAAAATCATTATTTTATTCAAAGATACAAAATTACATTTTGTATATTATTTTCAACATTCAAAAACCATTCCAAGGATAAAAAATGATGTCTACATAAGATCAATACAATATTCTATCCATCTAGTATATCCCATATGTATTCAACCCTTGATATTTCACATGATTATGGCTTCATACAAAGCGTATTCATCATAAGTCATAAAAAATATCAAAACCTCAAGCCTAGGATTTTCATCAAGTACAATTATTTCATGCAATCATATAATTCATAGACCCATAAAATTGCTCTCAGACATATTCTATAAATGAGTTTTCAATGGTGTAGTGTAATCAATAGTCAAAATCACCTTTTTTCAAGCAAAAATTTAATCTAGAATATGGTGAAAAGTTGACCCCTATCATAATTCCCTTGTGATCCAAGTTATGCCCATGGTAGAACTTTTCCTTCAAAGGTTTTCAATATTTATTAATCAACCTAGATCCTCACATTTTTCTGAAATGCAATGGATTGATGGAGACTTTGTCTTCGAAGTTTCATCGAATTTGCTTCTTGTGCATGCTTATGTATATGCTATGAATGTTGTGGTTTCTACGTTCTTTTGAGTGATACATTTCCCTCACAATGAAAGCATTTCCACCATAGATCATCTTTCATCTGATAATTACCATCCTAATTCACCTTCAGACCATGCTACCCCTTTTTTATGTTCCTAGTATTAAGGTGGACTCTACCCTGCCACAGGTGAATTATGTGGCATCATATTCTAAGTGTTTAGTTTCTTATGAGAAGGATCCTTTGTGCTCATGTTTTCCTTCTTGGGACATGGTCCCAACAATCGATCGGGGGATCTCACCGACTTTTGCTAACACCAGTTATAAACTCCATCCTAACATGGAACATGATAAACCTAATTCACCCATATGGGTTGTTGACTCTCCAAGTTCATATGATTTCCTCGATTTCAAGTTGCATTTATATGAGGCCATATTGGAGGTCATGGCTTGAATCAATAAGCCAAAGGAATATGTGATGCATCAATCATGTATTCTTCCTTATTCAGAATAGATGAGGGTTAACATGATGAGTGTTGATTTAGGATAGGGGGCATTTTCTGTTATAACTTACAACGATACTGAGAGGGGGGGTGAATCAATATTGTATCAAAATACTCAATTTTCTTTTACTTCCAACAATTTGAAGTGATTTAAAAGAGTTTTCTTAATCTTCAATACATGCAGAAATCAAAACACAACATAAAAAACACATTGCACTAGAATTTTTTTTTTTTTTTTATGTGGAAACCCAATGCAGGAGAAAACCACAAAACTTCTTTCTTTATGTTCTTCTGTAAGCACAAAATTACCATTCATATCAGCATGCACCCACTTGTCGCAGATAATGAGGATACCAATCCTCTCAGGCACCAACCTATTACAAATGCCAAGGACACCAATCCTCTTAGGCACCAACCTGTTACAAATGCCAAGGACACCAATCCTCTCAGGCACCAACTTGTCACAGACAATGAGGAAGCCAATCCTATTAGGAACCAACCTATTACATAAATGAGAACTCCAATCCTCAGTGAGCTTCAACTCACCCTAGCACCACCCTTCCTCCCTAAATTCAGAAAAAAATGTTACATTGCACAGACTGACATTTTATTTTATTTTATTTCTATTCCTTTGAACAGTTACTTTACTACTTCCCACACGCTTTCACACACCTACACAATTAGAGCGCATCCATACTTATAGTAATTTTTACCGAGTTCACCTTCCTGTATGTGGAGGCGTAACAATTACATTGTGGAAAAAGTTTGACCACATCAAAATCTCGTTAGTTACAATTTTTTCTAAATAAAGTATGACAATTATATTGTGTACAAACTTTGTTTGCATCAAAATCCTATCAGTTACACCTTTGTCTAAATAAATTATGTGGACGCATGCCAGTTACATTGTCGAAATTTTTTTGTTATCGAACACTCTTTGACTAAACCAAGCAGACCAAATCTTCCTTGTTTTACCAAAACGTTCATTGTCATGACAATTCACATTCTAGTTTATAGGGCATCTGTTGCAGGAATAGATTAAGAGCACAAGACTCAAGTCACAACTCTTCATCCCATCGCATTCCACTTCATTGCTTGTTGCACACTCGCTTTGTCTCATCGTGCTCTTCTGCATTGTTCCTTGCATTGGCTCAAGGTTCCCTACATAATTTCTTCTGTGCAAATTTCACAATTCCATCACGGTCCATTCCGTCACACCGTCACAGTCCATTCCATCACACCGTTGCAGTCCATTCCGTCATAGTCCATGACCTTGTTGACATCAATGAGAACATATGCTCACTGTTGCACCGTCAGAGTCCATTCTATCGCACCGTTGGGATCCATTCCGTTGTAGTCCGTGACCTCGTTGACATCAATGATAACATATACTCAACAAACTCCCCCTTTGTCATTAATGGAACTCTACTGTTGAGTTTCTCCCCTTGTCAATGTGTTCCTATGGCGTTCACTCCCCCTTGCTGTATGCTCCTCTTTGTCACACCTCTATTTTTATCTTGCTTTGACATCAATGGAAAATGGATCTTCCCTACTGATTGTGTACATTCTGAGAGTGACTTCCCCTATTTGAATGTTGTATTTCCTGTTTCTCAAATTCTTGCGCTACTCCCCTTAAGACTGGACTAGTCTTTCAACAACCTCCAACCTGTCATGAAGGTTATGTGCCTTAATGAGGGTGGGAAGGAGTCCCAAATTCTCTCCGAGGTACTCAAAGGAGTCTCTAGGTAATGACTTGGTAAAAATGTCTGGAATCTATTCTTTGGAAGGAACATACTCTAATTTGACCAGTCGATCTTGAACACGTTCTTTGAGAAAGTGATATTTGATGGGTATATGCTTAGTCTTAGAGTGTTGAACAAGATTTTTAGAGAGATTAATAACACTGGTATTGTCACACATAATAGAGACATGTTGATAACAAAGTACTTGAAATTCATTGAGATTGTTTTTAATCCACAATACTTGAGTACATCAGGATGCTACGACTATATATTCGACTTCAACTATAGAGAGAGAAATGGAAGTTTGTTTCTTGCTGAGCCAAGAGACTAAACAATGACCAAGGAAGAATGTGCCTCCACTGATGATTTTTCTATCATCAATACTTCCAACCCTGTCTGCATCTGTATACGCTTTGAGAACCATATCTGTGTCCTTTGGATACCACAATGCCTTGCAAATATCTGAATATTCTTTTAACTGCAAGAACATGAGTTTCCTTAAGATTGGATTGAAATCTACCTACCAGACCTACTGCTTGTATGATGTCAGGTCTTGAAGCTATGAGATAGAGTAAACTACCTATCATAGAATTGTACATGGTTTGATATACTTCTGGAGCATCATCATCCTTGCTCAACTTACAACTGGTAGTCATAGGAGTGCTTACAAGTGTGTTGTTTTCCATGCCAAATTTCTTCAAGATTTCCTTGAGATATTTACTTTGAGAAATGAAAATTCCATTTTATGATTGATGAATTTGTAAGCCAAGAAATAAGGAGAGTTATCCTAACATGGAAATCTCAAACTCTTGCTTCATTTCAGCTGCAAAATTCTTACTCATTAATTCAATGTTACTGCCAATTTTTTTATCATCAACATATACTACAATGATTAATAGATCATTACCTTCAACTTTGATGTATAAGTTGTTGTCAACAGTTCCTTTTTTGAATCCTTGCTAGTGAAAATATCTATTCATTCTATAATATCAAGCTCTTGGAGCTTATTTTAGCCCATACAAGGCTTTCTTTAATTGGCAAACATGATCCTTTTTTTTTTCTTTCAGTTAGCAAAAATCCTTTTGGTTGCTCCACATAAACTTCTTCCTTAAGGTAACCATTTAAAATTTTTGATTTGACATCCATCTAGTAGACTTTAAATTTTTTGTAGCATCCAAGAGCAAAAAACATCCTGATAGCTTAAATTCTTGAAACAAGGGAAAATGTTTCTTCAAATTTCATGCCTTCTACTTGAGCATACCCTTTTCACACCAGTCTGGCGTTGTTTTTGACAATATGTCCATCTTCATTCAACTTGTTTCTGTATACCCATTTAGTTCCAATCAAATTCTTTCCATCTGGTCTTGGGACAATATCCCAAGTCATATTTTTCTCTATTTGTTCTAGTTCTTCATTCATGTCTTTGACCCAATGCTCATCTTGTCTTGCTTGTAGAACATTTTGGGGTTAGAACATGGAGAACAATGCAAAGTTTGTAGGGGTAGATGTATCTATAAGTTTTCTTCTAGTTTGTACACCTATTTCTTTGTTTCCAAGAATCTAACTTTCTGGATGATGTTTTTGAACATACCTTGATGGTGTCTTTGGCTGTGGTGTTTCCATTCTCTCTTCTTCTTTCGAATCTTCATGTTCTTGTTACTCGTCCATTCCATTGTCTTGTAACCCATTTTTGATTGATTCATCATATTTCTCATTATGGTGTTGATGTCTCACTGAATGAAGTGGTCCCTCATCTACCTGTACATCTACGCGTTCAATTATATTATGAAGCCTTTTGTTGCAACACTTGTATCCTTTACTTAAGGAATTGCTTCATCAGCTCTAGAATCAAACTTACTTAAGTTGTCTTCATTTATTTTAATATAGCATTTGCTTCCAAAATTTTTGAAGTGCTTTATTGATGCTGGTCTACCATGCCATAGCTCATAAGGACTTTTGTCACTGTTTACTCTTATGTGTGCTTTATTAAGAATGTTGACAATAGTTTAAACAAATTCCCCCAAAAAGGTTTTGGGTACTTCTGATTCATCAAGCATGGCCCTAGTCATTTCTTGAACCATTATGTTCATCCTTTCCACTACTCCATTCTGTTGAGGGGTTCTGGCAATAGAAAAAATGTCTCTTGATCC
The DNA here is from genome assembly GCA_009831015.1 of Picea engelmannii. Classification (NCBI taxonomy): domain Eukaryota; kingdom Viridiplantae; phylum Streptophyta; class Pinopsida; order Pinales; family Pinaceae; genus Picea; species Picea engelmannii. Next base: position 218,187 of record ML787249.1, read on the forward strand.
CATGCTTTTCGTAAAAATTGTTGAAATCATCAGATGTGAATTCTCCTCCTTTTTCTGACCTTAGGCATTTGATTTTTTAGTCCCTTTCATTTTCTACCTGTGCTTTGAAGATTTTGAATTTTTCAAATGCCTCAAATTTATGCCTCAATATTCCAACCCAAGCCATTCTTGTATAGTCATCAATTAACAAGATGGAATATATTTCACCTTGAGGAGATTGTGTACTCGCAGGACCACAAAGATCTGTATGAATTAGCTCAAGAGGTCGAGTGGTGGAGTGTTCTCTTTCTTTGAATTCAACTCTTGACTATTTTCTAAACTGATATGACTTATGTATAATATTCTTGGGTTTTGAGATTTTAGGCATATCTCGCACAACATCTTTTCTTCCTAGCTTAACAAGCTGATTAAAACTAAGATGACCTAGTTTTTTGTGCCAAATCCATTTCTCATCAGTTTTACCAATGCAACATTTTTCTTTGCCTTCTTCTAGAACATACACATTCCCTGAAGTTCTGACTGCCTTTATGACAATCTTCCCTGTATTTTCATCCATTACCTTACAACCTCTTGAATGAAAAAGAACATTGTGTCCTTGGTCATACATTTGAGTTACACTCAATAAGTTATATTTTAGACCATCAACATACAACACAATTTGTTCTTTGGTCTTTCCCTTTTTATCTTCATCTAATACAACAATTCCTTTTCCTCTAATTCTGGCTGGAGCATTGTTTCCAAAAGTGAAATTACCACCTTTTTCTTCAATTAGGAATTCAAACTTACTTTTGTCTCCTGTCATGTGCTTGGAGCAGCCACTGCCAATGTACCATTGATTTTCTTGATTTTTGGCATATAGAGATAGTCCACAATTTTCTCTATTTTTGTTTTTCTTCCTCTTAACCTTTGTAGAATATTCTTGTCTATCTTGCTTAAATATAGGTAGCAACTTGCTTCTGCATTCACTTGCCTTGTGTCCAAAATTATTGCATATGTGGCACTCGATGTCATTTAGTAAAGGAGAGAAGGTATTATTGAAGGAATTTTGAACCATATCCTTTTGAGGTTTGCTGAATCTTATTCCTACATTTATGTTATATCTAAAAAGTCTACAACTTACAGCCTTATTTCCAAAATTTCCTCAAGAGAAACAATATCCATAGATAAAATTTGGACGCCTTGGAGTGAAAAACTTACTTGTGGGTATCGATCTTTGTCTTCCAACTTGATAATACTCAAAAGCAATGGTGCATGTTGCTTCTTTGCTTCATAATATGGATGATCTAGTTCTGATTGCTTCTTCTTTTCATCTTTTTCTTTGTTAGGATGACCGTTGTTTCTCTGAGAGAATTTGCATAACTTATATGCTTCTCATTGGTAGTCATGTTGGTGCTTGAATCACCTTTGACAATTTTCACACTTTCTTTATATCCTAACCCTGTCTTGTCATCTAGTGATATATGATTGCTTAGAATGTTATCTAGAATTTTAGATCCTTTTATGAATTTTATTTCAGTCTTGGATTTCTCTATATCCTTTCTTAGGACAACTATTTATGATTCTAGTTTTTCATAGACAATCTCCTTTTCTTTTATCTGATTTATCAATACTTCTTCCTTTCTTTTGGCTTCTTCTAGCTGAATTTTTAAAATGACTATTTCTTCATTAACCTCACTGTATTTATTTATGTAGACCTGCAACTATTCTTTTCTTAGTCTTTTCTTTTTCTTGAGTCGGGAGATTTCCTCCAGAGAACTAATGAGCTCTCCTTCCATGTCTACTACAACTTCACTCTCTTTTGTGTCCGTTTGATCAGATTGGTGTTGCTCCAAGTCCATGCAAAATTTTTCATCTTGAATTACATATGGTTTATATTCTTCTTCTTCAGAGCTATTGTTACCCCCCTTTGAATAATAACTATTCCTTTTAAAATACTTTTTCTTTTTAAAATCGTTAGGTTTATCCTTGCCTTTTCTTTCCTTCTCATTGGTGTTATTTTATTTGAAAGGACATTTAGAAGCAAAATGACCAAATTTACCACAATGAAATCACTTAAATGGTAACATACCTTTATATTTTCCTGAGCCCCTCTTCAACTTCCTTACAAAGTTATCTTCTTCTCCATCTGAGAAGTGTTCCAATGAATCATGATCTTGAGATGTTGAAGACTTGACTGATGCCTTGAAGACTGCGCCCAATTAATATTTGGTTGTTCTTTCCTAGTCCTCATCTCATAAGCAGTTATAATTCCATGAAGCCTATCCATAGTTAGTTTGTATATATCATGCATTTCTTCTATAGCTGAAAACTTTGCATCAAGTCTTGAGGGAAGAGATCTCAGTACCTTTTGAACTACCATAGCTTCTTTAATTTCCTCTCCTATCCCTTTCATGGTGTTTACAGTCTCATCCATTCTAAGAAAGAAACCTGCAATATTTTCATCTTCACTCATCCTTAGGCTTTCAAATTTCATTTTGTGACCTTGAAGTTTAGCCGAATTCACTTTCTCGTCTCCTTCGTAATTGTTTACCGGTTTGTCCCATGTTTCCTTAGCAGATTCCAACTGCATCACTTTAACAAATTCTATTTCTACAAGTCCTCCTTGGATAACATTCATAGCTCTTACATTACTGTAGTAATTTTTCTTACCAACTTCGCCAATTGGAAGAGTAGTTGGGAATTTATAACCATCTACCAGAATCTGCCAGATTTTCATACCAAGAGACATCGATTAGGTCTTCATTTTGATTTTCCAAAATGCAATTTTTTTTCCATTAAATGGAGGAGGTCTGGTTGAAGAGGAAAACAAATCTTGGCTTGCCATACTTTCTGTGTGATATTCCTTCCAGATGTTAGACTGTTACTGATGGAACCTGCAGTCTGATACCAATTTTTATAACTTACAACAATACTAAGAGAGGGGGGGAGGGGTGAATCAATATTGTATCAGAATAATCAATTTTATTTTCATTTCAACAATTTGAAGTTATTTATGTTCGACAACATAGGTATTCCAACAGAAGGCGAACACCTTCAGTAACCACTCACATAACCAGATCAAAGATCAACACACTGATGTTTTCACGTGGTAAAACACCTATGGGGAAACATCCACGGCCCCAACCAACGCAACCACTTGGAGCAGTTTATTAATGCAAAGAAAAAGATTACAGAGAGATTTTACAAGAGATTTTCTCACAATCGATCATCGACAAATGACCCTCCATGCTCTTTAAATAGAGATCATGGACCAATCGGGTGTTAAGCCATGGATCAATGTCCAATAAGATCGAGGAGAGTATGAACCGTCGGATCACTCTATGTCAGGAACATATCGTGACCATCAGATTTCCTAACTACAAATGCATACTAATGCATACTAAAGAAACACACTATAAAACACACTTTTACCTAACGACACAATAGACCAAGTAGATATTACTAACTCCTAAGTGTCTAAATATCCTAACATCCCCCCTTAAGAACAACTTGGGATAGGATTGAAGGATTTACAATAATGACACAATAGGAGAAGGAAGGAGGCATTAGAGCCTACCCCCCTTAATGACAACTTTCTGAACTCCTAATGTAGATCGAAGTTTGGAAAACTTCACTTCTGTAAGAGACTTTGTGAAAATGTTTGCAACTTGATCTTCTGTAGGGAAAAAGAGCACTTCAATAACTTGATCATGAATGAGCTTTCTGATGAAGTGCATGTGTAGCTCGATGTGTTTGCTGCTCTGATGTTGAAATGGGTCTTTGGCGAGCTTGACGACACTCTGATTGTCACACCAAAGGCTGGTCGAATGTGGGTGCTAGAATCCAAACTCTGAAAGGATATGTCAAAGCCATAGGGCTTCCTGACTTGCATTTACCATTGCTCGGTACTCTGCTTCTGCTAAAGAAAGTGAAATAGCCTATTGTTTCTTACAGGCCCAAGTGACAGGTCCTGAATCAAGGCTGAAAACATAACCTGCAGTAGACTTTGGATCATCGGGGTCGCCGACCCAATCTGAATCAGTGAAACCAACCAATAAGGAAGTCCCCTCTGAACTGTAATGTATCCCAAACTAAACTGTACCACGAACATAGTGAAGTATCCTTTTAGCTGCTTTCCAATGGCTTTCATGGAGTGTTTGCATATATCAGGCAACAAGACCAACAACAAAGGAAAGATCAGGATGGGTATGAGTCAAGTATAAGAGGCTACCAACTAACTGACGATACAGGGTGGCATCAACTTTAGGAGAAGTACAAGTGGCAGAAAGCTTGACTCCAGACTGGAAGGGAGAAGGGGTTGGTTTACAATCGTCCATATGGAAGCGACGAAGAAGGTCATAAGCATACTTAGACTGGGAAAGAAAAATTCCTTCACTGGTTTGCAAAACTTGGAGGCCAAGGAAATAGTGCAAAAAGCCTAAGTCTATCATTTCAAATTTCTTCTTAAGGCTTGTTTTCACATGGTTTAAAAGTTTTGAGTCACTACCAGTAAGGATAAGGTCATCAACATAAAGGAAAATGATTATGAGATGGCTTCCTACTTTCTTGGTATAGACATTAGGATCATATTGGCATCCAGAGAATCTAGTGGCAATAAGAAAGCTATCCATTTTGGCATACCAAGCTCCGGGAGCTTCCTTGAGACCATAAAGAGATTTCTTGAGGTGACAAACAAGGATAGAGTCATTATGGACATAGCTAGTAGGTTGTTCCATGTAGATTTCTTCTTGCAAATCTTCGTGCAAGAAGGCAAATTTAACATCCATCTGATGGACCTCCCATTTATGTGAGGTAGCAAGGGCAAGAACAAGGTGGATGGAATTCATTTTTGCTACAGGGGCAAAGGTTTCATTATAGTCAATTCCTTCAACTTGGGAAAATCCTTTGGCAACTAACCGGGCCTTGTGTCTTTCAACACTTCCATCTGATGCATACTTAGTTCTGTAGACCCATTTGCATCTAACAATTTTTCTTCCTTTTGGAAGAGGTACAAGATCCCAAGTATCATTTGCCATTAAAGAACGATACTCTTCATTCATTGCTGTATCCCAATCTGGATGAGCTGAAGCTTCTACAAATGTCTCTAGATCATGAGTTTTCGAAACTTGAGCCAAAAGAGAAGAGGCTCGCTGGAACTGTGAACGTGTTCGACGCTGATCTGAAGGATCATCGACAAGATCACTAGCTGCTTCTCGTGTTGAACGGACCCATCTAGGAAGCGGTGGAGCTGGTGCTGGTTCAGGTTCAAAGGACTCATCTGGAGGAGGGTGAGCAGGCAGAGGTGGATTTTCATCCTCACTGTCATCATCTGAAGAAGAAACCAAATCATAAGAAGGAACAAACGTTGAATATGGCTCGCTGGCCGAAGAAGGCACAATCGCCAAATTAGGCTTGCAGGCCAAGAAATTTTCATCAAATTTAACATCTCTTCTAATAATAATTTCATTACAATGTGATTGAAGAAGTCTGTAACCTTTGACATCTTCAGAATAACCAACAAATATACACTTCTCACTTTTAGGCTGCAATGCTTTCCTTTTCTCATCAGGAATGTGAGCCCATGCTATACTGCCAAATACACAGAAGTGACTTACATCCGGTTTAATTTTAGTCCAAGCTTCTTCCGATGTTATATTTTTAAGAGCCTTTGTGGGAGTGTGATTTACTATGTAATTTGCATAGTTGATTGCTTCCACCCAATACTTTAGACTTAATCCCTTAGATTGGATCATACAATTAGCCATTTATTTTAATGTGCGGTTCTTTCTCTCAGCAACACCATTTTGTTGTGGTGTATATGGAACAATGTGTTGCATTTGGATTCCCTGTGTAGTGTAGTAGCTTGTAAAATTATTGTTCACATATTCGCCTCCATTATCTATTCTTAACCTTTGAATTTGATGTCTAGATTGCTTTTCTACAAGGGCCTTGTAGGCCAAAAACTTGTCAAAAACTTCACTCTTGAGTTTTAAGAAGTAAACCCAAGTACGTCTGGAAAAGTCATCAATGAAAGTTAAGAAATACTTGCACCCAGAAAAAGAAGGAGAAGAAAGTGGACCACACAAATCACTGTGAACAAGCTACAAAGGACCCGAGGCGTGCCAAGAGGCATGTTTGTCAAAACTATCTCGATGATGTTTGCCGAGCACACAACCGGCACAAACACCATATCTGCATGAAACAAGAGGAAGAGCAGTCACCATCTGTTGATTACATAGTTGCTGCAATGAGCGATAGTTTAGATGACCAAACCGCTCATGCCAAAGTTTGCTCAAGTCATCACTATGAGCAACAAAAACTGATGACCCAAAGTTTTCAAACTTGTACAACCTAGTAATATCATCAACAATTCCAGTTGCAAGAACATGCTTAGGATCTTTTAGATCATTGATTACAACTTGGTGAGGTAAAAACTTGACAGTTTTACCTTCACCTGAATGAGTGATTTGATATACTGATAGAAGGTTACAAGAAAGATTTGGAACACATAATACATCATTGAAATGACCATTTTCTACCTGAACTGTTCTAGATCCTACAACACTAAGAGATCTATCATCACC
>ML787249.1:232997-303924 GCA_009831015.1 Picea engelmannii
GTTTGTATTCCTTCTTCAAGAGTCTTTATACATTGGATATATGGTTGGAATGATTGTAGCCGCTCCAACTAATCCTTCGTTATGTTCTCTTTATGCATTTATCCTTTACATATATTCATATATTCACTTATGTATAATGTATGATAATGTCTAATGTATTAGTATGTGATGACTATTACAAGGGCCTAAGAGGCCTCCCACACACTCAAATCCTTTCTCATCCCGAGCAATTGTTCAATAATTTCTTAGATCTCTACTCTTGCAGAAGTATCCTTACCATGCATCAACAACAACCAACTGTATAGGTCGATACACATATACAATATTTACTATGACTAGTTTCCAATGGATTTGAATGACTACATATCACATATCCCAACTCCTTGGTCTCCATGCTTTCATCATTCTCTACCATTTGGAGAGCACCTACTGTTGTCTTCAATCTAATTGCAAAGTCTACTCCTCACAAGAACCATCGGGGCACATTCTATTACTTCTCTACCGAACTGCTGCTCCTGGGGGCTCCTTTTTATGGAATCAATGAGCGTCTATGGCATCAACCAATTCTACCATTCCTATGTTTTCTTTGTCATAACTTGGGGAACTGTTTTGCAACTCTTCTACCAAGGGGCTTTATCAATTCAAATGTTCTTATGTCATCATCTTGTCTTTTAGGATCTTATGTGTGTGTCTTTCATGAGATGCCTCTTTCTTGAATGCCTTCATCCGCTGCAAAATTTTCATGTTCAATTCTCATCATGTTCAATGTTGCTGCAAATATTTCCTCTATCAATGTCAATATTTAAATGAAGTGATCAATGTCTGTATGCTCACTTCTCCCGATGCTCATCAATCTTATTTCTTTATTGTTGAGTCATGGATATGCTTCTTTAGGATTTCGGATCTTGGAGTATGCAATTCGTATACATGAAGGATGAATGTCTAAGAATCTATTGTTAGTAAAACTACAAAATTATTTTTGATGGTACCGATCTTTTACAGACTCAATAAAATTTTGTCGACTAGGAATCGACTGATGTCGACAAGAAGATGATCTCGTCAACTAGACATCAACTTGCATTACATAGGTGGAGAGGAATGCCTACCTTTTTTGAAGACACAGTTTAACCCTCTCCCTTTAGTTGACTCAATTAACTAAATTTCATAGTTGAATCAATTAAGTCGTTTGACAACATTCCATCATTTTTATATTTAAAAGATTGACTCTGACTGCAACTCAAATATAAATTTGACTAAACTCAACTTGACTCAGACTCAACTAGACTACTATCCTTCATGTAATTATTACAATTCCCAAAATGACTACAATATGACCTCTATGTACCTCAATGTAGCTTATACAAATGATTCCATTATAGAAAGTTCCATTTCAAAAATATTTAAAGCTCTGCAACTCTATAGTCAAAGGACTCTTACTTGGTATAGGCCAAATTTTAATGCGATATTGATTCCATCCTGAAAATTGGTGCAAAGGTCTCTTCAAAATATATACCTTCAATATGAGTGTGTCCTTTGCACACTAACCTTTATTTGTTTCTGGTTAGCTGTCCATCCTCATATAGTTTTTTTTCAGAAAACCCACTTTGTACCAATCACGTTCTTGTTCTTTGGTCTTGGAACTAGTTCCCATGTGCCATTCTTCTCTATTTGATCCAATTCTTCATCTATAGCCTTGATCCAATGTTCATCTTTGTTGGCTTCTTCAAAACTGCTTGGTTCAACTGCAGATAACAATGCTAGATGCCTTTGTTTTGGTGAAAGTATTCTTCTTCAGGTTTCAACTCCTGCATCTTTATTCCCAATAATCTATTATGATGGATGATTTTTTGCACTCGCCGGCTAGGTGTCTTGGGAGGTATCTTCTTCTCATCTTTCTCTTGCTCTTCTTCTTCTTCTTCTTCAACTTATTCTTCTTTTATACCTTTTTCGTCATCCTAGTTTTCTGAATCTTTACTTCTTTCTTCGGTAATTCATTCACCTGTTTCGTCAATTGTTACATTGATGCTTTCCACTATTCTGTTGAGTCTTGGACTAATAATTTATATGCTTTGCTTTTGATTGAATAACCTACCAATATGCCCTTATCAACTTGGTAGTCAAATTTTCCAATCCTTCCATCTTCTCTTTTGATATAGCATTTGCTTTCAAATACTCTGAAATGCTTCACATTTGCTGGTCTTCCTTTCCATAACTCATAGGGAGTCTTATCACTGTTATTTCAGACGATTCCTCTATTCAGGATATGAACTGTTGCATGTACTTCCTATGCCAAAAAAATGTCACTCAACTTGGAATCTTTCAACATGGTTTTGACCATTTCCTATACTGTTCTGTTCTTCCTTTTGACAACTCCATTTTGCTGAGGTGTACTAGCTGTTGAGAACTGTATTTTTATTCCATGTTCGCCACATAAATCCATGAATTCCTTTGATGTAAATTCTCCTCCATTGTCTAATCTCAAACACTTGATTTTCAAATCCATATCGGTTTCAACCATCTCTTTGTATATCTTGAAGTGTTCAAATGCCTTCGATTTCTTATTGAGAAAGCAAACTGCAATATTTCTTGTGTAGTTATCAACCAGTTGAAGTACTATTCACCATTTAATCCCTTTGTTCTTTTCGATCCACATAGGTCAGTGTGTACAATCTCCAATGGTTTTGTTGTGGAGTAATCTTTTGATTTGAACTTGGTCCTGGTTTGTTTTCCTTGTAGACAATGTTCACATAGAGTATTTGTTGGCTTTGAAATCTCGGGCATTTCTTTCACTGCTTCCTTTTTGCTAATTTTGACAAGGTTATCAAATTTGATGTGACCCATTCTTCTATGCCAGAGCTAACTTTCATTTTCCTTTCCTAAGCAACATATTTCCTTTCCAATTTCATTAAGGACATATATGTTGTTTGGAGTTCTTATAGTTGTAGCCACCAACTTTCCCGATCCTTCTTTCCTTATCTCACATTTTTTTTGAGTCAAATACAAGCTTGTGTCCTTGATCACACTTTTGAATTACACTTGGTAGGTTGTGCTTCATTTATTTGACCTATAGAACATTTTCTACCTTGAAATCTTTTCTTCCAAGATTGACTATGCCTCTAACTATAATTTTGGCTGAGTTATCATTACCAAATGAAACCAATCAATCTCATTCCTTCTTCAGGGTAAAAAACATGTGCTTGTCACCTGTCATATGCTTTGAACAACCATTGTCAACATACCACCCACTCTTCTTGTGTTGCGCTTGCAGAGAAAGCGAGCATTCTTTAGTGTTGGATTGATATTCTTTCTTTCTCCATTTCCTTTGTGGTTCCTATTTATGATTGTTGATATTATACTTGGGTTCCTTTGGAGGAATAGTCAGTCTACAATCTTTGGCCATGTGTCCAAAATTGTTGCACTTGTAGCACTCTGCTTCATTACTTACTGAACCAAAATTGTTGTGATTTCTGTTCTATGCATCATGTGACTTTATGGGATAACTGTTGTTTGAATAGCCTTCACCATTGCTTCTGTTCTTGGTATAAGATCTACAGTTTACAACTTTGTGTCCAAAATTGTTAGAATAATAACATAAACCAAGAAAAATAGTTTGATACCTGAATGTAGGGGATCTTCTGAATGGTGTTTCTCTTCCGAAGCCTTCTTCTTCTTGAGATGTTGTTGATTGCTGATTCTATGTTCTGAATATTCTATGTGGTCCAGTTCCTCTGTGATTTCTTCTTGAGTACCTCTGACTATTTCTGCATAGTTGCTTTTTTCTACTTCACGTTCTGTTGTCTTGGAGCTCGAAAATTTCTCAGTATGCATATGGTTGTATCCTAGCCCAGACCTATCATAGTATGGAATTTGAATGTTGATGATCTCATCCAATATTTTGGTGCTATTCTATTGCATATATTTCTTTTTAAGATATTGTCTTAGAGTGACTGCTTCTGCTTCCAAGTTTTCAATCATCTTCTCCTTTTCTTCTAATTGACTTCTGAGTGTTTCTTCAATCTTTCTGTCTTCTTCTACTTGGATTTTTAACTTCGTGATTATTTGCTTGACTTCTTCATATTTGGAATTGTGATCTTTGTTCTTTGTCTTTAATTCTGCCTCGAGTGACTTGTTTTCCTTTCTTTCTTTTCTCAGTTCTTCTAAGGAACTGATTAGTTCTTCTTTGAGATCAACCTCACCTTATTCTTTGGAATCTTCATCATCATCATATAATTCCATGAAGAGTACTCTTTCTAAATCACTGTCACTATCATCATCCTCTTCTGATGAGGAGTTGTCTTCCTTTGAGTAGAAACTTTTCTTGAAGAATTTCTTTTTGTTTCTTCTCTTATCTACCTTTTTATTTTTCTCTTTCTTCTTAGGATCTTCTTCTTCTTCACTACCTTTATTCTTAGCATAATGCAATTTAGAAGAAAAATGACCAATACCATCACAATTAAAACATTTCAATGGAAGCATACCTTTGTACTTGCCGATTCCTCTTTTCAACTTTCTTATGAAGTTTTCCACTTCTTCATCTTCCTTTGAATCATCACTGCAACTACAATCTGGTTTTAACTTTTGCTTGTTCTAATTCTTTGTCTTCTTAGATGCCTTGAACATTGCTTCCTTCATCACTGGGTTCTCTTGTTTTATCCTCATTTCATAAGTTGTGAATATTCCATGTAGTTCATCCATGCTCAAAGTGTCAAGACCTGTTCTTTATTCTAGGGCTGATATCTTAGGATTGAATCTAATAGGGAGAGATCTTAGAACCTTTTGACCGACCATTGATTCATCAATTTCTTCTCCCAGTCCTTTAATAGTGGTTACAGTTTCGTTAAATTGCATAAACTAGGCTGCAATGTCTTCATCTTCCTTCATCTTCAATTGCTCAAAATTAGCTGTAAGGATTTGAAGCTTAGCTCCCTTGAATTTGGCATCTCCTTCGTAAATATTTTGAAGTTTATCCCAAATATCCTTTGCAGTTTTGCAGTGCATAATGTTGACAAACACTGAATCATCTAGACTGCTTAGAATGGTACCTTAATCCTTTGAATTGTTTTCGCTGAGTTTCTTTCCATATTTGTCAGTTGGGGGAGTGGTTGGTGTTGTATATCCATCTACAACTGACTTCCAAACATAAAATCCATGTTCCCGTAAAAAGGTTTGCATCCTTTTGTTCCAAAAGGAATAGTTCTGACCATCAAACCTTGGTGCTCCAATCTTAGCGTATTCCATGATCTCCTTCCAGTGGCTAAACTGTTTCTTGAAGGACTTGCTATGGTACCAATTGTTGGAATACTGAGAGTGGGGGGGGGTGAAACAATATGAGCACTTTATTATCACTTTTAATCACAATATGTAATCATTAATTTCATCAGTAGTATAACATCAATATATCATGAGAAATATAAATAAACATAGCACAATAGACATCCACAAAAACACAATACACCAGGATTTATGTGGAAACCAAAATGGGAGAAAACCACATAATGATTTTCTTATATATAAATATAATACATTAATTGGGAGCACGAACTTCCCAATTCTCCAACTACAATTGGAAGGAGGATACAACCCCCTATTTACAGGATCCAACCTGAAGGAAGCTACAACTCCCTAAATTCTCTGGCTCCAACTAGAAGGAGGCTACAATCCCCTGATTCTTAGGCTCCAACCTGAAGGAATCTCCAACTCCCTGTGTTCTCTGACACCAACCAAAATGAGGCTACAATCCCCTTTCCTTGCCCCGTCTCGCTGCCCTGAAATATAAGTGTAGACCAAACTGCCACTACCACAATGACTGCCATTGTCACTACCACTATCACTGTCACTGTCACATCAACTTGTAACCTGTCAACCTGTCACTACCATTGTACCATCAACTTGTAACTGTCACTGTACCATCAACTTGTATCTTGTACCATACCATGCATCAAATGTGTACAAACAAATGTAGTATAACATGCATTAATCATGTACCATAAGATATGCCAAATGTAGATACCATAACATCAATGATGAGTAACTAATCATGTATCCAATCATGTACCATGTACTAGAGAATCAATAATATATAAAAACAGTACCATATACCATAACATCAATCATGTATAGACCTATACCATATCATCAATGAAGTGCCTCAAAGAACCAAAGCATGTGCCTCATGCATATGCCACCATACATCAAGTGTATACCTCAACCATACATCCACATCTCCAAGATATGTCTCTAATGATGAACCATAACAGTCATGTCATAGCCAGATACAAGAGTATACCTCAATCAACCATGTAGCCAAGATATACCTCGATCACGTGCCAATCCAAACATACCTCAAGCATGTACCACACCACACCACAACCAAGTATAATCTTCAAAACAAGAACATAAGCATACATATACCTCTATAGCTAACTTGATATACAATAGTGCTGACCTGGAAGCTTTCCTCTGACCTCAAGGACTTGGTACAAGCATTTCCCACAAATCTATCTTGTCCCTGTGGGACTAAGACACAATGTCACGTGGGGCCTTGTGTGACAAGCACTGTGCAACCCATGGGGTTACCTCACGGGACACTAGTAGTCTGACCTGTGGGGGTCAACCAAACTAGGGTTTCCTCAGAAATATTCTCTCTCCTTTTCAACCCCGAAACTCCCGCACTTCTCACTTCTTGCTACCTCATATTTTTCCGTTGCAAACTTAGATCACTAGTTGACTAGAAGATGTTCAATAGAATAAGTGAGTGAATGTACTTGTGAATGACTCCTTGAGGTGTATTTATACTTTTGATGGGTAACCTCTTTCCTTAATCTTAGGGGCTTCTTGACTTTCTTGTTACAACTAGTTTACCCTTTCATTAAATACTTGTAACCAACTAGGGGTTTCTTGACCATTTTTCGGAGCTTTTAACTTCATAAGGCAATAACTCCTCAATCGTGAGGAACCATGTGGCATACCACCTATCATCGAAAATAACATGACGAGGACTATCCATCCATGAGTGAGTTACCTACATTTACATTGCCCTTCGTGACCGTTTTCCTTGATCAACTACAAGTTCCATAACCATACCTTTGGGGCTACCAAACTTCTTAAAGGGTTGACATCATTGACAACCAATATTTCAACACGAACCACATATAATCAATTGGTTAACAATACCCATTACAATGATGATGATGATCATCAAGAGGATCTTCAACCTTTGAGTGACACCGATTATCTAATTTTGTTGGTTTCTTTGTGCATGTTTATCTTTAGGCAAGCAACATGCATGAAAAATCAATGAGCAATCCTTCCAAAATTATCAACACCATCATCTTTGCACAACAAATTAAAATCTACACAACAACATCCATATTTGTCAATGGAATTTCTTTGGCATCTTCAGTATCCAGTAGCATCAATGAGCACATCTTCCCATTTGTGTATTCTTCATCTCATTCTTCTTTTTCATGTTCTTGATTCACTATCTCTTTTAAATTTTGTACATATCCACGAGCATGCAACATCCACGAGCAATGATCGATATCTTATTATCTATCCATCTCAATCTCTTCTTATCTCTCCTTCTTTTTTAGGAAGCACCACCCTTTTGCGAGTAGCAATCAACGAGCAACCACCATCATTCACGAGCAACAATCAATGAGCAATTTGCATGTCTTCTTCCTCTTCTTATTTCTCTATCTTTGTTTAGGTTTAGACCGCCCCCATCTGCTACTGCTGTCACCCAACCGAATGAAGGAGGAAACATCGCCAGTGTTGTAATATTCTAGATTACACGACATTCAAGGAGAGACTACATTGTGAAGCACATCAAGAACATACATGACCCAACAAAGAAGAGATCATTTAGGGAAGGATATCCATTCGAGTTTGTATTCCTTCTTCATGAGTCTTTTTACATTGGATATATGGTTGGAACATTTGTACCTGCTCCAACTAATCCTTCGTTATGTTCTATTTATGCATTTATCCTTTACATATGTTCATATATTCACTTATGTATAATGTATGATAATGCCTAATTTCTTAGTATGTGATGACTATTATAAGGGCACAAGAGGCCTCCTAACAAAATGGCATATCCAAGGGAGGTATTGCTTATCTGAAGGTGAGATTTATCCACTAAAATGGGCTTAATGGGGGGTTTGAGGGGTTTCCATGTGCCTTGAGTCTTTAGTCGTCTTCATTAATTAGTTTGTCATTTAGCCGTTTATCGCTTTGAAATATTAAACACTCAATCATTCAATTCATGTAAGAGGTTGGGTGAGGAAGTCAACCCACTTAGTTATGATAGCATGGGTTGAGTGTAATCATCCTTGGGGGAAGAGTAAGAGTCAAGAAAGCACAGGATAAGAAAATTTTCAAGAAGGAAGGAAGACAAGTTTTTACAATTACCGAGAAGTGAGGAAAAACAAAGCTTAGTGTTGGGAAAAAGCGGCCAGCCATAGTGGGTATGGAAGATAGCTTGTTGGAGTTGGTAATTATATTGAGAATGACGTTGATATGCGTGTGAGTGATTCCCGTTGAGGAAATTACCCAAGAGAATTTGTAAATGTTGTATGATCGCTCTTGTTGTAGTTGGATTTCCTGGAGCCCCCAATAGGGAAATTCCTGTCTGGTTCGTGTTGGATCCCTGGAGGGCATAGAGATTGTCTGAGGGACTATGGAGCATTGAAGGAAATCTCATACCTTGGGTTGTGCAAATTAATGGGGAAGAGAGTTGGGCGGTTGAAATTGCCATAGGAGTTGCGTCACTATGTTTTAGTGGGTATTTTAATTATTACAATGGATTGTAGACACCCGTAGGAGCCTGTTTGTCCTTGTGGACTTATAGCCCCAATTCAAGGGTGGCTTGTTGTAGAGGGAATTGGTGCAATTGAGCCTATGGTTGGGAGGAATCTCCTTCGTTTGTAACTGGTTGTGTAAAATGTTTTTAAAAGATAAGTATTTTGATCACTACGTTATTTACTGTTTAATGTTGTGATATAATGTTTCCTTTACTCTGTATGATGTATGTATGAATGCTGAAGTGTGTGTTAAATCATTGCTGTGCATGTTTAAATGGAGGCATTCATGTTTTTAAATTATTAATTATAGTAGCATGAATTTGTATGTCACGTTGTTTATATTTCCACATTTAAATCGATATGTTAGTCAATTTGGTAGTAAGATGGTCCAACCAAGGGGTTAGGTACGTTACAAATTCATAAAGTTTGGTGCAAGTTTCGGTGAAATGAACCACTTTCCCTGCATCAATTTCAAGCAATTCATAGAATTTGGTGGAAGTTTCGGTGAAATGAACCAATTTTCCAGTTTTTTTGAGGAGATCACAAATGTTTTTGGAAAATCTAAAAATGTATCTTTTCAACATTTTAAAAAATCTCCATCAAATAAATTGATTTCATTGAAATTTTTAGGACATCCCCAAAGCTTTGACAGAATATACAATATAATGTCTTTCTTAAGCTCGAATTCCAAACACTATTAGTGGAATTTACCTCAACATAACCATCACAAATGACTTTTCACAGAAATGCATTTATGGATTCCACCATTATTTGTTTGATTTCAAAATGACTAAGTTAAAAGAAAGTAGTGAAGAATAAAGAATACCTCAATGGTCCAAGAAAAAATGCAGATCAAATTGAAATCCTTCCAAGGCATTTTGTGGCATGATTGGGTTACCATAAGTGATAAAATTATCATGGATAGGGCGTCTAAACCTAGTCTTGAGTGAACGAATCCCCAAATTGTTGGTGGATTTGTATCCGCCACCGATGTTGTAGGCTTTGAGTTGTGATGCCCATTTGAATCATTTTTCTCTTTGAATCTACACGATGCCCATTTGCTCCAATAAATCCCCCATCATCGCGATCTGAGAAGCGACATTGGGTAATAATGGGGAAACGAGGGGACTGCTTAAATCGCACAAAAACCATGAGATGGTGCTACCACTGATATTCTAGGAAATAAGAACAATATGGATGTTGTGTTTCCTTGATAGTGATGGACATGATAGTTGCACTGCCATGTTGACCAGACATAAATTAACACACATAATGGAATATAGAGCAGTTTTTACACACTATTGGGATAGTTGGGATTCAATGACAAAAATTCTTAAGGCCTAGAGATTTATAATGAAACACCTTCATCATAAATATCTAAAATGATCTAAAAAGTGGGTTGCTTATGTTGAGTTAATTTATTATTATATTCTTTTTGTCATAATTTTTGATTTCTTAATATTATTATAGTGAATGGTTTTTAACTTTTTATATTATGTATTTCAACTTTTATTTTATTTTAGTTGTATTCACATTACATAAGATTATATTAGAATGGAAAGCCAATTGAGAACATTGAGAATTGAAAGTAGCACAAAACAAAGTATATTTACATTATATAAGATTATATTAGAATGGAAAGCCAATTGAGAACATTGAGAATTGAAAGTAGCACAAAACAAAGTATGAGGTACTCAGACTTTACTTCTTGCTTTCCATTCGATATTTTTGGGATTATGTAGTAATTGTATTTAAGATCTTAATCCTATGATGCTTTGTTGAGAACATTGAGAATTGAAAGTAGCACAAAACAAAGTACGAGGTACTCAGACTTCACTATTTGCTTTCTATTCGATATTTTTGGGATTATGTAGTAATTGTATTTAAGATCTTAATCCTATGATGTTTTGCTGAGAACATTGAGAATTGAAAGTAGCACAAAACAAAGTATGAGGTTCTCAGACTTCACTTCTTGCTTTCTATTCGATATTTTTGGGATTATGTAGTAATTGTATTTAAGATCTTAATCCTATAATATTTTATTGAGTAGTTTAGTTTTTTAATTGTTTCATTATGTAAGACAATACACTTGTTAGATTTGTTTCGATGGTAATTGGATATGTTGGCCCTTGGTTATGTATTAAGGAAGAAAGGGAAGATTAAGGAAGAAGAAAGACGAAGTATGAACTGCGCGGGAGACACATAAACTGAGAAAGGGTCAAAGTGGTTAAAGAAGCAGAAAAGAAGGAATGAAGTAAGGAAAAACAAGCCATTGAAAGAGAAGATCAAGGAAGACAAAACATCAAAGAATATGGATAGTGGACAACTCAGCAAGAGAAAGAAGACACCAACGGATACTTTGGAGAACCTAGTGGAAAAGAAGGAAGGACAGGTTGGTGAAGTCTTGAAAACGCAGGTCATGTGGACCTAGGGTTTTCGATCTAGGGTTTTGACACCTAGAATTCGGTCTAAGGTTGTCCGAGAGTCATGTAATGTATAAATAAAGGTCTAGAAGAGTCGTGGGGGTCGGTTCATTGTTGGTTATGATTATTGTTGATTATTGTTGTCATTGTTGTTGAGAGCAATATTGAGTCTGTATTCTGGATCTTCAACTGGGTGCGAAGATCAACCCTGTAGCTGGGTGCGCAGGGAGGGAAGAGAAAGAAAGAAAGGAAGAGAGAAAGAGAGAGAGATCTGCAACTAAGTGCGTAGATAGAACTGTATGTTTTGATCTAATAATATATCAAGAAACACAGTTCTGTGGACATAGCCCTAGGGAGAGGGTGAACCACGTAAATCTCATTGTTCATTGAGGTTGATGCTGTGTTATTGGTTATCTATTATATTGTTAGTGCATGATTGTTAGATCAGAGATATAACTTCGGGAAGTAAGCATAATATTGATAAGCATAGCTAGGCTATCTGTGTTATTGTTCTGGATCCACTTTGCATTTCCTCTGGTTGTAGACACCTGTGTCCTGCAACCCCCCTATTGCTACTTCGGGTGAGACTGCATGTACTTCGTAGGTGTTGCCGAAAGGGCCAGTAGTTAGGGCTTGTTTGTGTACTGTTAGAGTTGAACCTTGGGTCTGCCCATGTGCCAACAAGATATTTAGGGACAAGGAAATTTTAGAGCATGGGGTATATGTTTATGAGAATAGGCCATGACCAATCTTCTTGCTTCTATTTAATATTTTTGGGATTATGTAGTAATTGTATTTAAGATCTTAATCCTATGATGTTTTGCTGAGTATTTTAGTTTTTTAACCGTTTCATTATGTAAGACAATACACTTGTTAGACTTATTTCGATGGGAATTGGATATTTAGGGACAATGAAGTTTTAGAGCATGGGGTATATGTTTATGAGAATAGGCCATGACCAATCCAAAATTTTGTATTACAATGTTGTATGGATCAGTTGTAGTTGTTTTCTAATGCAAAGATAATTATTTCTGTAAAGAAAAAAGAAAAAAGAAAATTATCTACATCATACTAAATTATAAAATGTGTAAAAAAAAACATGATTAAAACAAACAAGGTTAAAATTTTATGGAAATGATCGAGTAAAAGAAAGTTCATAAATATATAGTTAAACATTTATCATCATTGACTTTTCTAAGAAGATTTGTCAAATAACGATCAATACCCTATTCTCTCACATGGAAATTTTATCCACTTTTAATTTGTCATTTTGTAGACTCACACATTACACTTACATATGTGTGACCACCATATACTTAATTTCGAAGAAGGCTAAATATTTTATGATTTTGACCTTTTCTGATTCTCCATCATTAAAATTCAACCAAGGAATATTTGTTGAAATTACAATTTTGGATAGTTGAAACTGTTGTTTTTAATGCAAAAATGAATTCAACACCCTTGAACACCCCTACTAAGACCTAATTTTGCAATACTAACAATTGATATATGCCATTTCATTCCATTTCATAAACTATTAACTTAATTTATCATTTTGATCAATGAAGAAACAATGCACTTCTATGTAAGTTTTCACTGTTAATGTTTACTATGGAGCTCTAACTTAATTCAATAATCAAAGTGATAGAACTTACTCTAATAAAACTAACTTGAAACATTTTTTTTTCAATGAAAAAAAGATTTATATTCATGGAAGTGAATATACATATTGCATATCTCCAAAAAGAGACAATTCCGATGCTTTCATTCTGCCCATATCCCCTACATCTTATCGATGAATTCTAGTCCTTTACAACAAAAACTTTCATACCACTACTTGCCAAAATATCCTATTTTCCTATACGTAGTAGTGTTGTGCATGTTGTTGTTACAATCATAGCATACATTACAAATATAAAAATTCTTATACAAGTAAAATTAGGAGCTTAGACATAGCTCCATTTCCCACCTCAAAATCCATCCAAAACTGAATTTAGAGCCGAAACTCCATTGCTTTGGTCTCCACGTTTTCAAGGAACTCATAGAACCTTAGTGCACCTATTGGAAGAGACAAAGCCTCTTTGGACAATGAATCAACTTTCTCATCAATCTCTCTAAAAATGTGGCTAAAGAAAATCCATTCAAAAGATTGCAAAGAGAGCTTAATATCCCACAATAATGGTTATAGCCTAACATCAGAGACTGCTGTTTTTTTGTCTAGCCCAATCAATAACAAGCTTTGAGTCCCCCATAATATGAAGCTATTTGAGGCGTTTACATTATAGACTCCTGTTTTTTATCTAACCCAATCAATAACAAGCTTGGAGTCCCCCATAATATGAGGCTATTTGAGACATTTATAAGAAGTGGTTTCCAAGAGTATACAAAGAGCTATGCATACGACTTTATTGTTTGTCCCCCTCCCTGGAGGATATCAAACATGAATGTAATGATTAATTTTTATAAAGAGGACCACTCCAACCCCACAAACTGGGAAGAGCCATCCCCATTTGCAGTAAAACTAACCGGAGGAAGGTCTAGCTTACATGGTCATAAGCCTTGGATAAGTCCAGCTTAAGGACTACCACTGGCTGCTTAGATTTTTTGGCCGAATAAATGTCGTCCCGTAGAACTTCCCCACATCCTCTACCACCATGTCCTTTCCCATGACCATCTGAACCATTTCATATCGAATTCTAATACACGTCCTTTCCCATGACCATCTGAACCATTTCATATCTGACTACATAATAATGGATTTAACTTAGCAAATGTTATCTCTATACCCTCTTAATTGCGTTTTGGAGGAGGATACATGTTCTTTATCCTCCATGACACCTCAACAAGCTAGGTTATCCAAATGACTCGGTGGTTGTATGACCTCCTCCTCATGCTTGTGTGGGTGCATCTTGTGCCATTATGTCCTCCTCGACTAAAGCAACTTTTCATCAAGGATATCGGACCTCCCAATGATCATAATGGACACTACACTCATAGATTGTACACCTCAATCCTATTGTGACTACCTCCATCCCAACAATGCAAGTACAAGGTATTGAACACATTGTTAAGTGGAATAACTTTGGGAGAGTTATGGCAATGCTCAAAGTCACAAAACTAGGAGGGAATTTGCAGGCATATCGGGTGCACATGTGGGAAGGCTCATAGAGTTGTATGGACCGGGAGTACAAGGTTTAATCTCTTTATAGCAAAGTAGGAAGCAAATATGCACCAAAAACCTTGGAATCCCTCTCCTTTACTGTTTTCTTCCCGTTATCAAATGGTCCCAAGAAATAGTTCAACGACTTTACAAATTAGACCGTTGGTTCCCATCTCAATTTTAATTTAGCTAGACTAGTAATTTTTTAATGCATGTAGTGAGTAAGCCTTTTCTTAGTGATTAGTTTTGTTCATATTTTCTTCCTTGAATGCATTGATGCATACAACCAAAAACATATAGTTGACAACATTTGTGTTCTTTTCAAGGTATAAATCAATGAGGAAATTAACTAACTTTGTGCTCTATTCCATTTTCATTTTCAAAGATTTAATTTTTAAGAGTATGGGTCGATCAATCAGTATTTTGGATACAAAGGTGATGTTTTTTTGAGATCATTTGGACACGTGAAGGAGAAATATGTGAATATGTATATTCATCGACCAAATGCTTATGTGAATATTCTAGGTGCATTCTTCTTAGCGAGGATTGATTCTAATCCATGATGTGCATAATCATTTATAGGGTGTAGAGGTGATAAAAAATAGATCTACATAAGTACCATACTAATTTATTGATGCTCTAGATATGAGAGATTAGGATTCAATGATCCAGGAGGATCTGGAATGCTCATAGAGATGTAGGAGGATCCAGGATGCTCACAGAGGTCCAGGAGGATCTAGAAATGCTCAAAATTTGATCATCTCAAATGCTCTAAAAAATGACGACATTGCATAGAGCTCGGCGACAACTTTCCAATGACGCAAAAATTGCCTCAAACGAAGTTTGTATGAAAATGTTATAGCTGGTCAAAGTTTTGGTCAACACAAGGTAAAAAGTCAAAGTCAAGGTAACACATGTCACCACTAGAAGGGTCATATGTGGCACGATTGTACAACCCTTATGATGCTGACATGGAAATACCATAGAGCGCCATGTGGCACATTGTACCTCTAGCTGGGCAGGTGATATGGTAATTGTATAGTTTGAATGGTCCAATTAGCATTTGACACATGGCACAAGTAGACCAATGAGAGACTACCACATGGAAATCTCCCATTGGCCTTATATGGTTAACGTATACCAAAAGTATGGGGGGGGGGGCGACGGGGGTCGAACCTGTGACCTGCTATTACTCTACACCAACATCCTTTTCCATTATTCCATCACATTTTTTCTTACATATGTATGGCACATAATATTATTTAAGGTGCAAAATTGTATTATTTGGGGTTATTTGGGGTTTAAAAGGCTGGGGGGCGGACCCCCCGACCTTTCATATATATATATATTGTATTGTTAACCATATAATATGCCAATTGTATACCAATATTCGCAGGGTATATAACAAACCACCAAATATGACAAAAGACACATAACAATCGACGGTCAGTGGGGTTTGAACAACTGACCTACCATATAAAGTGCCAATGTTCTAACCACTGTGCCCAAGGTGCCTTATGCTATGAGATTCCACAAAAAATGGAATTAAGTTTCCAAAGGATTCACATGGAGGTTAGGGCTTGTGCCCTATTTAACCAACACGTGGACCAAGACATGGTACACACACATGACATATGACTACAAAGTATGGATTTGGTCTTGAAGTTCATGCCAAAGGGTATCAAGACTTGGGGATTGCACCGTAATACATGCCAAGGGGTTCCTTAATGGAAATATATGAAGTTTATACTCATTTTTCTTAGAATTTTGCAAGGAATTCAATGGTGCACTTTGTTTTCTGAGTTTGAGCAACGTGTAAAAAGGTCATTGTAAAAACACAAGCATTTGAGCATTAATAAAGTAGTCTCAATTGGAAGTGGACCCAGAGATGTAGCCCAAATTGGGTGAAATCCGTTAACAACCTTGTGTATGTGATTTTGGTATTGTTGTTCTATTTTTGCTTAGTTATATTGCAAGTTGTTTATCATTAAAGTGGATTTGGATAGATATGTAACTTCACATGTATTATGCAATCGGTCAAACAATCATTATTATTTCGAAATCAAGTTAGATGATTATGTGTATTAAAGAATAAATAACGTCTAAGTATTTTTCGTATCAAGTTCGTATCAAAGCAAGGTTTGACAAGTGTTTGCAAGTGAATGCTTACAAGATCCAGATTCAAGCTTGGTAAAGGAAAGATTGCATGTTATAAGCCATAGATTCAAAGGAGATTTCATAAGCAAAAGATGGTTTCCAAAGGAAAGGAATGAGAAGATCCTCCCATGAGACCTAAGGAAGTTATGGCTACACTTCACTCAATGAGGGAAATTATAGATGATTTATATTGAAGAATTCACAATACTGGTGACAAAGAATCTTCGATAAAAGATGAAGGAGGAGGTGAAGGTGGTGGACCTGCAGAACCCTCTTCACCATCATCCTCATCATCATCTACCAATGGATCAAGTGAACATTCTTCACATAAAAAGAAGTCCTCTAAGAAGTCTTCTCATGCTCATAATTTGCCTTTATTGAAATTTGATGTCAAGTTTAAATTGCCAATTTATGATGGAGAATTGAATGTAGAAAAGTTAGACAATTGGATCAAATAGATATAAGTCTATTTCAAGGTACAAAAGATTGTGGATGACACTGCAAAGATACAATTGGCTACTCTTCGACAGGGAGGCATAGCCTTGATATGGTGGGAGAGTAAGACACAAGTTGATCTTGTTCAATATGATAAAATGATTTCTTCTTGGGATGAATTTACTG
This sequence comes from Picea engelmannii, assembly GCA_009831015.1. Lineage (NCBI taxonomy): Eukaryota > Viridiplantae > Streptophyta > Pinopsida > Pinales > Pinaceae > Picea > Picea engelmannii. The sequence goes on from ML787249.1 coordinate 250,163, forward strand.
CTGCAATAAGAAAACAATTTTATCCATTGGCTTGTGCACAAACTACAATTATGGAATGGAAACATCTAAGGCAAGGAAAATGGAAAATTTTTCAAGTATATACACAAGAATTTAAGAAGAAAGCATTATCTTTAGGCCATCCGTTATATACTCGTGAAACTCTTATAAAGTATATTGGTGGCATGCACTCCTATCTTTGACACACTATCTTGATGTTTAACCCTACCAACATTGATGAAGTGTCAGTACAAGCTACTCATCTGGAGGCTAGTAAGGGGAAGCATGTGATTGAAGATAAGAAGCCACACAAGTTCAATAAGAAACCAAAATGAAAATGGAAGAGGAAGAAGTCAACTACGGTAAATAAAGTTGAAGAAAAACCTACATGTTTCACTATAAAAGAAAGGGACATGAGGAAGCACAGTGTTGGAAGATGCATCCAGAATTATGACCAAAAAAGTTCCAGGATAAGGGGAAACAAAAGACTCCTACAAGAAGCATGTTGGTTGTGGAGCCTAATTTTCTCCCTGTTTCATAGGTCTTTGTTTTCAGCCATGTTTATACCCCATGAAGACTGTACACCCCATAATACTATACACCCCTCCACGTGGGGGGGTTGCAGGGGGGGATTTCCTCCCCTGCGGGGTTCGAGGGAAAGTGGGCCCCTGAAGGAAAAATTGCCTTGTAAATGTATATTGTAATTTCATAGTAAATTTGGACTGTTCATTATAAGGTCACAAATTTGACGGTAGAAGTTATGTTAGGGTTTTTTTTCCCTAGAAGGCAACCCTCTTTTATGAGGGAAATGTATTGCGGCTATGCATCATTACGAATATTGTATTATGAGATAGGAGACTGTGAGATAAAGAAGAGGAAGTTACAACATGTGTGCTATAGGTTATATCCCTTCATTTGCTGGATAATAAAAAGGAAGGACCTGGCAATATCTCTGGTGGACGTAGCCCACACTGGGTGAACCACATTGGGAGGAAGTAAAGTGGATTCTCAGGTATTTGAAAGGTAATGCTACTCATGCATTATGTTTTTGAGGTTCAGAAAATGTTCTACAGGGATATGTTGATTCAGATATGGAAGGTGATAAAGATAGCAGGAAAAACACCACAGGGTATGTTTTTACTGTAGGTGGAACAACAATAATTTGGATTTCAAAACTGCAAAAGGTTGTTTCACTTTCAACAACAAAGGTAGAGTATGTTTCTTCTACAGAGGCTAGTAAATATATGATTTTACTACTGAGGTTTATGGAGGAATTGGGAAAGAAGCAAGAGAATACCAGGTTGTACTATGACAATGAGAGTGCCATTCATATTGCAAAAAACTCAGTCTTCCATTCGAATACTAAGCATATACAACTCAGGTACTATTTTATACGATCCGTCTTGGAAGATGGACATTTGAAGTTGGAAAATATACACATCAACCATAATCCTACAGACATGTTAAAAAAGGGAGTAACCAGGGAGAAACTTAGTTCCTGCTTAGTTTTAGTTGGTCTTCAAGCATGAAGGTGAAGATGAGAAATTTTCCAGGTCTAAGGTGGAGTATAGTCCAACATGTACAACAATAGTGGAGTTGTTGTGATCAATCTCCAAGTGGGAGATTGTTGGTTGTGGAGTCTGATTATCTACCCGTTTCATAGGTATTTGTTTTCAACCGTGTTTATACCCCATGAAGAATGTACACCCTAGAATACTATACACCCCTCCACATGGGGGGGTTGCAGGGGGGCTTGCTCCTGAAGGAAAATTTGCCTTGTAAATGCATATTGTAATTTCATAGTAAATTTGGACCGTTCATTATAAGGTCGCAGATCTGATGATATAAGTTATGTTATGGTTTTTTTCCCCTAGAAGGAAACCCTATTTTATGAGGGAAATGTATTGCAGCTATGCATCATTGAGAATATTGTATCCTAAGAGAAGAGATTGTGAGAGAAAGAAGAGGAAGTTACAATGGGTGTGTTGTAGGTTGTATCCCTTCATTTGCTGGATAATAAAAAGGAAGGACCTGCCAATTTCTCTGTTGGATGTATCCCACACTAGGTGAATCACATATATCTGTGTCTCTATTGTATTGTGCATCTTTTGTGTTTTATTTTCGCATTTTTTTTTTCTTTTATTGCTCCATGATCCTGTTTTTCTAACAAAGCAAAGGTATATCTATTATTAAATCTAATTCTTTAGTTCAATATGCTAAATTGGAGAGTGTTCTTGATCAAAAGAAAAGAAGCGAGCTTTTTCATGTCAGGGTTATAGTAAAGCATACAAAGATAGATACTTTGTTCGACAATGGATCTCAAGTTAACTTAATATCTAAAACAATTGCTAAGAAGCCGGGTTTAAAGACAATACCTCATAAAAAACTATATCCATTAGGTTGGGTGTGTGACGATGCTAAGTTGCAGGTGATGAAGTATTGTAAGATCAGATTTGTAATTACAACTAAGTTCTTTGATGAGGTTGAGTTAGATGTTGTGCCTCTTGAAATTTTTGGCATTGTCTTGGTAGTCCATATCTATTTGACAAGAAAGCTATATTTTATCGTGAAGAGAATAAATATCACCTTTTCAAATACGGGATTGAATTTATCGTTAGAGCTCATCGTATCAAAACTAATGTTTCTTTAGTGAGCACATGACAAATGAACAGACCCGTGAAAGCCAGTAAAACTTTTTTCTCATGGTGTTGAAAAAAGAAGAAGAATATATATTAGATGCTTTATCAGGTTGTGATCCAGATCATAAACATGAGTTGGTAAAGATCATATCTAACTATGATGAGTTATTTCAGGAACCTTAAGGGTTTCCTCCTAATAGGGAGGTTGAACATGAAATCTACTTGCAACAAGATTCTCCTCTTCCTAACATTGGTATGTATAGGTCATCAATGATAGAGAATATAGAGATAAATAAGCAAGTTCAGGAGTTGCTCGACAAAGGAATCATCAAGACAAGTTCCTCTCCGTGTGGTTCTCCTATTGTATTAGTTTCGAAGAAAGATGTTATGCGGAGGATGTGTATTGACTTTCAATCACCAAACAAGATTATGATAAAGAAAATACATCCTCTTCCTAGAATTGATGATTTGTTGGATCAATTAAATAATGTTGTTTATTTCACTAAGCTAGACTTGAGAAGTGGTTACCATCAGATCATAATTGTAGAAAGCGATATATGGAAAACTTCTTTCAAGACAAAGCAGGGGTTGTTCGAATGGTTGGTTATTCCATTTGGCTTATGTAATGCACATGTGACATTTATGAGGGTAATGAATGATGTGTTTAGGCCTTACATAGTTGAATTTTTCATTTTCTACTTAGATGATATTTTGATCTTTAGTCAAACACGGGAAGATCATATAATTCATGTCAAGACAGTCTTTGAACTCTTGGAGAAGGAAAAGCTGTATATAAAGATGTCTAAATGCGAGTTTGGAAAAAATTCTCTAGTATATTTGGGTTACATTGTAGGGAATGTTCAGCTAAATATAGACCCCACAAAAGTATAAGTTGTTGTGAAATGGCCCAAGTCAACTACTACCATAGAAGTCAGGAGATTCTTAGGATAAATATAGTAGTGGAGGAAATTCATTGCTAATTTCTCTTTTATAGCGGCTCCTCTGCATGCATTAACAAGTGTAAAATAGGTCTTTTAATGGGGAGGCAAGCAACATAAATCCTTAGAGAAATTGAAGGAAAATATGAGCACCGCACCAGTTTTGGCTCTGCGAGATCTATAAAAACCATTGAAGACTCAAACCAATGCAAGCAGATATGCCATGGGAGCACTCTTGATGCAAAGAGGTAAACCTATATGTTATCATTATGAGATTTTTACTCAAGCAATAATTAACTATCCAACATATGATAAAGAATTGTATGCATTGGTACAAAGTGTGAAGAAATGGAAGCATTACTTAATGGGAAATGAGACAATAATTCATATAGATCATCAACCATTACATTATTTGTAGTCATAGACCAAGCTACAACAATCATGACATTTTAGTTGGATGGGTTTCTTACAACAATTTCATTTGGTAATAATTCATAACAAGGCTGGGTACATGTTATCAAGACCAGTGATCAATGCATCTAAAATACTGAGGTATAATCCCTTAGCTAATGAAATTTATGCTGAACAATATTCAAGGGATGATGATTTTACAGATATATATATGGCATTAACTCATGACAATCAGCAGTTGGATTATCATGTGCATGATAATTTATTATATTGTCTTGGAAAGCTTTGTATACCTAGGGATGAAAGAGTAATTGTGATTATAGAAGCTCACCCATCTCTCATTTCTGGTCACTTCGGGGTTGGTAAGATAATAACACAGTGACAAAGATATTTTTATTGGCATCAAATGAATGAGACAATTTCAAAGTATGTAAAACGGTGTTTTATGTGTGCCACAAGAAAACCTAGCAACTGGAAGTTGGGATTATATACGCCACTTCCAATACCTTCTTAGCCATGGGAAAGTATATCCATGAATTTTGTAGGGGGTTTGCTAATGTCTAGGATAGGTCATGATTATTTATATGTTGTCGTGGATAGATTTAGTAAGATGTGTATTTGAATTCCTTGCAAGAAACATGTCATAGCTGAACAAACAACAAAAATATTGTTTGCTAATGTATGGGTTCATTTTGGGCCGCCTACATCTATTATACCAGATCGAGACTTGATTTATGGGGAATTTTTGGTCTCATTTATGGGATATGATGGACACTAAGTTAAAGAAGAACAAAAATTTTCATCTGTAGACATATTGATCCAAGTGGATATCGGTGGCCACCCACCTTTTCCAAATGGCTCAAAACATTTTTCTGGCAATTTTGGCAATTTACTATTTTTAGCAGGTTTTAACTTCCGGGGTCATTTTGAGGGCCCAAATGAAGGTTTTTCGAGATCAAGGTTTTCAATGATAGCGAAAGGCATAATTGAGCTCCCAAAATTAATCTCCTCGACGATACCTTTCCAATGAGCTATCACATGCCTAAAACAAAGATCGTATGCAAAAGTTACGACCCCGGGAAGTTGATGTACTCACTTACCCAAACGGGGCCCACATGACTTTTGGCGCTTCATATCCTAGGGTTAGGTTTTTGGATATCTAGGGTTTTTGGAATTCTTGCTTATTGTAAAAAGGCCTTCAGAGCCTCATTGTATTCATCTTCTTGCGAATGCGAGTAGCTGTCACATCTCTTCTCAGAGATAAGCTGCCACCATTCTAGCGAGTCTTTCACTCTGTATTTTTACAGTCTCTATAGATTTATTTCATTAATAGAAATCATCTATTACTGTATATATGTGTTTATGGTTGCATCTTTGATACATTCTGTTATATTATTGAATATCTGTGATATCTCTGTGCATTTCTTTATTATATCTCCGATCTCATTTCGTGCTGAAAATAATCTGGATCAATGGTATCAGAGCAGGCTGCTCTTGATCGTTTTTTCAGTGCATGTCTCCGACGAGGTCCGAGTATAGCAATTTGGATCTCGAGCTTGTATCTCTTGAATACAACCGCTCTCGCACACCCAAGAAACCCTCAATGGCATAAGAAAAGAAAAACGACGGAGCAGATGATCCTATCAATCTGTTGCTTGAGCAAACTCTCAGGCGACAAAGGGACAAAATGATGGAGAATTTTTCCCACATCCTTCAACGCCTGTCGATAATAGTAGGCGCATCTTCATCAAGCAACCACTTTGGAGGCACCTCACCTTTCAAGGTACAAGTTAATTTTGATATTTCTATATTTGAAGGAAAGATAGATGCAAAAGCCCTAGAAAAATGGTTAACTCTGCTAGAAGGTTATTTCTCTGTTCAAAATTTTTCCGAGAAAGAAAAGATCACCTTCGCACTCCTTAAAGCTATCCCTCATGTCAAACATTGGTGGAAAACTTACTAGGAGCAAAGTTCCACAGAGGAGTCTGGGATATACGGGGCCGATCCCACTTGGGATTTTTTTGTGGATGCGGTAAAGGAATAGTATTACCCTGTTGGCAACTATGAGGACCAGTACATGAGATGGACCACACTGCGGAAAGAGAGGGGCCAAGAAGTTCTAGAGTTCACCAATACCTTCCATACCTTGCGCACCAAGCTGGTTATCAAAGATTCCGAGCGACATTTGGTTCTTAAATACCGTGGGGCTCTACACAGATACATCCAGACTGAAATGGATTTTCTAGACATCTCATCACTCGGTGCTACTTATCGATATGCTGTTAAAATCGAGAAGAAATTTAAGCACCAGAACAAATGAGATTTCGGGTCTACAAATCCACAAAAACCGAAGTATGACAAAGACGGACCGAACAAACAGTCTCCCAAAAACCAGTCCAAGACACAGGAAAAGAAGGGTCACAGGAAGATAAAGAAGGACACCAGAAAATGGTGCAAGTTCCACAAAATCCCCTAGCACAAAATTGATGAATGTCACTCAAAAAAGTCATTGGTGGTTGAGATCAAAGACAAAGAGCTGAACCCTGATTCAGAATCTGATTCTGAAAATAATGGTAAAGGATAGATCATTGACGCGGACCCCATTTCTATTGTCACGACCGCAACAATTCAACCAGAAGAACCAATAGATCCTGAAGAGGGGGAGCGCCTTTTTCATTCACAGATGTGGGTGAAGGGGTCCCTGCTGCATTTTATTGTTGATAGCGGAAGCCAGAAGAACCTCATCTCAGCAGAGGTCATCAAACAGTTGAGATTGTCGACAACACCACACCCGCAACCATACAACATTTGGTGGCTTCGCCAAGGACGAGATCTCCATGTCAGCCAACACTGTCGATTATCATACGACATCCAACCCTTCAAGGATGAGGTATTATGTGATGTTTCCCCAGTGGATGTCTGTGATGTGCTCTTGGGCCAACCATATATGTGGAGACGCCATGCTGTTTATGAGTCTCGACCCCTTAGTGTCATTGTTACTTTGGGGGGTCATCTCTATAGAATACCAGAGGTAGTTCCGACTACTGTTCCACCTAAAAAGTGTCGCAAGGTAGTATCTCATACTGCAAAATTCAGCTTCTTCACAATCTGTTCAAAAGGAGAACAAAAGGAACTGCAACCACTACAGCCTTGCGCCAAACACCTTCTATCCAACAGAAGCAGGTCGACAAGGTTGCAACAAAGTGCAAAGATTCCTTCTTCACACCATCCTCTCATGCATCTCGACTTGTTGAACAGCCTCAACCTCAGCAGGTTCGTGACATATTTCCACAAACTGAGCAGCGCGACGTCTCCAACAAGACAAGCAACGCACCAAGATGCAGATTCAACAAACGCTTTTTCCTCTCCCTTGGGAACTCAACGCAATGGAGACCATTACTTCCTAAGGATGGAGGATTGATCCAGGTGGATATCGGTGGCCACCCACCTTTTCCAAATGGATCAAAATAGTTTTTTGGCAATTTTGGCAATTTACTATTTTTAGCAGGTTTTAACTTCCGGGGCCATTTTGAGGGCCCAAATGAAGGTTTTTAGAGATATAGGTTCTCAATGATATTTGAATGCATGATTGAGCTCCCAAAATGAATCTCCTCGATGATACCTTTCCAACAAGCTATCACACGCCTAAAATGGAGATTGTATGCAAAAGTTACGACCCCGGGAAGTTGATGTACTCACTTACCCAAACGGGGCCCACATGACTTTTGGTGCTTCATATCCTAGGGTTAGGTTTTTGGATGTCTAGGGTTTTTGGCATTCTTGCTTATTGTAAAAAGGCCTTCAGAGCCTCATTGTAATCATCTTCTTGTGAATGCGAGTAGCCGTCACATCTCTTCTCAGAGATATGCTGCCACCATTCTAGCGAGTCTTTCACTCTATATTTTTACAGTCTCTGTACATTTCTTTCATTAATAGAAATCATGTATTACTGTATATCTGTGTTTATGGTTACATCTCTGATACATTCTGTTATATTATTGAATATCTGTGATATCTCTGTGCATTTCTTTATTATATCTTCGATCTCATTTCGTGCCGAAAATAATCCGGATCACATATGGACAGACAAAGGTGGTAAACATAACAGTGGCACATTTACTTCGAGGATACTATAAAAATCATCCTAAGTTATTAGATGAACAATTGCCTCATGTAAACCATTCTTATAATCATGCCCTACATTCTTCTACTCAAAGAAATCCTTTAGAAGTATGTTTGGGTTAATTTCCTAAATCACCTATGGATTTTGATTTTGGAGAAGCAATTAAAGAGGATGGATAGGACGATACAAACAAAGTTGAAAGATTCATTCAGAGGATCCAATAGGTACATCAAGAAGTACATGAATAATTGGAGAAGATCCAAGCCAAATACAAGGCGAGGCATGACAAACATCAGGTTGATCATCAGTTTCAAGTTGGTGATCAAGTATGGTTACATATCATCAAGGACAAAATCAAGGGAGAAGGTAAAAATATCAGGTCAATCTGATATGGTCCATTCAAGATCTTAAAGAATATTGGTACAAATTTCTTTCGTTTAGATCTACCATCCTACATGCAAATGTATTCAGTAGTAAATGTTGAGAATTTGAAACTTTATGAACTTCCTATGATTGTGGATGAAGATGAAAGTATTCAAGTTCTGAGAGTTGATGATTTTTCTCTAGTGTACTTAGATGAGCTACATGAAGATGTTATTCTTGAAAGAAGAATCAAGACTTCACAATGAGGTGATGTGGAATATCTTTGACTTGGTTTGAAAGGAGTAAAACCAAGAAAATCAAAGTGGATCGCGATCAGAAAGGTGAGGGAGATTTACCCTCACTAAGTTTCTAAGTAATCAAAAATTTTGGTGGTCCAAAAGGCTTCCAATAGGGAGGAATGATCCAGAACGCTCACAGAGATCCAAGAGGATCCATAATGCCCACTAAGGTCTAGGAGGATCTAGAAATGCTAAAAAATTGATCATATCAAATGCTCTCGAAAATGATGTCACTGTGTAGAGCTCGGTGATAGATTTCCAACGAAGTAAAAATCACCTCAAATGAAGTTCGTATGAAAAAGTTATATCCGGTCAAATTTTTGGTCAAAACATGGCAAAAAGTCAAAGTCAAGGTGACACATGTCACCACTAGAAGGGTGACACATGGAACGACCATACAACTCATATGATGATGATGTGGAAATACCATAGATCACCATGTGGCACATCATGCATATGATTGGGCAGGTGATATAACCATCGTATAGTTTGAATGGTCCAATTAGCATTTCACATGTGGCACAAGTAGGCTAATGGGAGACTTCCATGTGGAAGTATCTGTTATGAGGGAAAAAATCTCTATGGCCAAGGGTAAACCACAACAGACAGGTATGACTGCAGAAATGAATTCAATTCCAACATATGCTATATAAACTAATGTGCAAGATAAGAAAGAGGCCTACTTTGATCCAACGTTTGATGGTGTTCCACCGTTGAGCACTTCGACCCAAAGCTTTATACCTGCAATAAGTTATTAACAAACGAGCATAGAAAGTATATAGTGATGATATAAAGGGGTTAGCACTTTAGATATCATAATCCATCAATAAACATTACAAACATGCCCATGGATAATAATCATACATTTGCAATATACCAATAGGACGTAAAAGGAGTATTTCTATTAATAATTGATTATTAGAAGTGACAACATTACATACTTCTGTGTCGGCACGGTTTGAAACCAAGAAACCAAGTTCCTTCCAACTGGGCCTCCACCACTTCAATCCTCCACCAAAGGCAAGCTCACAAGAGAGAGTCAATGAGGTTCTCTTAATAATAGGGAAAGAGCTTGGGGGCTGAACACTGTGTTTAGACTTGAGGGACAAAGGGATGTATATTTAATATGAAGTAATTTCTCCAGAGTAACTTTTCCCTTAAAGTTGAATGCTTTCTCCTCCTTTTCCATAGATCAAAATTGTGCTTTTATAGCCTTCAGAATGCAACTGAAGGGCCAAGTTAGAACGTTTCCAGTATGTGGAAGGCCAAGGAACAGAGATATTCTGTCGTGACATGGAAACTCGACCTCATTTTTGTATTTTTTGGCACAAATCCCGATGTACTCGGGATGTAGTGGAGCAACCAGCGTATACACATCTTGCATAATTGATAGGGAGCGTATATGTGGAAAAATGTATATTTTTGGCTTTGGATTCATCAAAAAGGGATGACAAGTATGCATAGGGAAATGGATAAAGGCCCTCTGTGCAAGATAGCAATGGTGAGGCAAATGTCGCTATAACAGATGCCCCCTAATGTGTGATATTAGAGGAGTATCTGCGATGGCCGAAATACATTATAAATAACCTAGAAGTGGAGTGGTAGAGAACTAGTTGGACGAACTCAATTACTTAACACATTATGTACTGACTTTGCATACATGGCTGCCAAGAATACAATGCAAATCCATGTGGAAAATATACCAAACAAGTGTTCATGGCCATGGATAGGCAAATACGAATGCGGTTGTATGCCAAAATATGTCATAGTCACGAACAAGGCCTAGTGAAACCAGTCTCAAAATCAATCTGAAGATATCTGTATACCATGACGTACAATCTGATCTCCCATGATCACTAAAGTCAAACAGGTGCTGGTCCAATGAAAGAGAAGCAGCAACTCAGGAAAGCTGCGGCCACATAGTGATGTCTTCAAGTCTTCTACACAATCCACCAAGGTGAAAGTCTATATCATGTGAAAAAAAGTGTTGATGTCAAACATGATGAGACATCGTTTTATTACCGGTCATTGAGTTATACCGTTAACAAACGCGAGACAACCTACCAATAATGAAAGTAGGTATCAAGGCACCAAGTACATTTCTACAAGTGCGAATAAAGGAGTTGGTGTCGAACACTTGAGAAATCCATTGATCAAGAGACATTGATGTATTCCCATCCATCAATGGTGAGAGAGCCTACCACTAATGACTGCAAGCCTCAAGGCACTCATGAAACTCTAGGTCCCATATCCAGAATAAATGAGTTGAAGTCGATGGAAAGAGACCCGCTGAAAGGAGAGCATTAAGGCATCTCTCATCGATTAGCATGAGGAACAAAGCAGGAGCTTCATGATTTGGTGGATATCAGATGAAGAACATGTTCACGAACCAACGACCCCGTGCATCTTTTGCATGTACCAAGTGCAAGTGGTATATGAAAAAGACCCTCTGAATAGAAGCCAATGATTAATATTGCTGACAAAGGCAAGGAAACCACCGATAAGGCTAATGGAAACCAATACACTGCACTAATCCCAAAGTGTGAATAGATGTCTTGCCGTCGAACACAAGGGAAACCACCCAGTCAATGACCAATGATGAAGTGTCGATTGCTGGGTTCAAGGTGACCTACCAATGATGAAAGTAGGGCCAGGGTGCATAATAAGACCATAGTATCATGTGATTCTGAGAGAAACTGATGGTATGACCAACATGCAAAGTCAAGATTTCTGAGGAGTGGCTGACGTAGGTTGATAGACTTCCTTTGAACAAGAGCATGAGGCGTGGTGGACTCCGGCAGCATAGACTCAATGATGTGACTATTAGATGCAGGAGGCATCAATAATGTTCTCTATAGGGACTGGAAGAGTAACCAGTTGGTAGAGAAAACTTTGTAACTAGATTAGCTTCCTAAGGCCATGCTAAACCAAAAATTATGATGACGCAAGGACTCAATAACTTTGTGCTCTATTCAAAGGCGACACGACTGCTGCCAATTACAATATAGTACTCCCTTCCCGCCTGTCTTTTTTTGTTTTTTCATAACAAATGAATGCTATGATACAGAGGAGGGAACGAGTGTCACAAGTAAGCAAAACTAGTTGCAGCAGTGGAACATACCTATGCTCAATGCAGGGGAATGCATGTGGGAGATGGACACTCAGGGTGATGTTCCCTCCAGGGTATAGGGTGTCAAATTGCGAAGGATATAAACAAGGATCTGCTTGGTTGAGGATGCAAAAACTTCTTCAACAACGATTTATAATGCAAAGTGAGAATCGACTAAAGGCTCAATACTGCAAGCGAGGGCATGAGATGCAATCACAACTTAACGCCAACAAAATGTCATTTTTTATGTCTTTTAGTCTACTTGTTGTGAAAAAAGGGGTAAACTTGTGCCAAATAGACGTCTTTTCAAATCCAATTTATGAGTGTGAAAAAGACAAGTTCACTCGACAATCTTTTCTATTTTTGATAACAAGTCGGAAAAGAGCCTAACTAAGACTCATGACCTTTCAAATCCAATTTTAACGACTGTGAAAGGGACAAATCACTCTAAAATCTTTTAGGTTTTTTAGACGAGTTGGAAAAGAGATTAATTAAGATTCATTAGGGATATTCTAGGCGGCAAGCCATGGGGGAGGCCAAGGCTCTCGTGTGGACCTTCTGTGGAATTTCAGTATCTTACGAAGAACCGACACAAGCTCGGGAAGACCCAAAGATCTCCAAGTTGAGGAGGAAAAAGTGCTAATGGAGGTTATTGTCTCCTTGTTATATCGAATAATGTTTCTTCCTGGAAAAGACATAGGCGGAGGCATTAGATACCCCACAAGACCATCCCAATCAAAGGGAACCTCATCAAGACTTGGAGGGAGAGAACTCAGGAAGATTAAAACTCTCTCTTGTTCAGAAGGTGAAGTAATAGAAATGATAAGGACATGGCATAGAAGGTATAGAAACAGAACCATAAGAGTGGAATCGACCAAAAATTGCATTGGCGCGACCGCTTCCTTAGAATTGTCACTCTCCAAGAGAAGAGTGGGGTCGATCAAATATTGCATCGATACGACCACTTCCTCAACCATTGGTTGAATAGGATGCGAGACAACAAGGTCAAGAGGTGCATCACCCCCCAAAAAAGGAGTGTTGTCGGTCGAAGATTGCATCAACAAGACCATTGGTTGAACAATATGCGAGACAACAAGGTCAAGAGACGCATCATCCCCGAACATAGGAGAGGTGTCGGTCGAAGATTGCATCGAAACGACCACAGGTTGAACGAGATGTGAGACAACAAGATCAAAGGACACATCAACCCATAAAGGGAAAGGGGTGTCAGCTGAATATTGCATCGACATGACTATTGTATCAACCAAAGAAGGAACAGAGCATTGTGAAACCATAGATGCCTCAAAACCTGAAGGGCCCTTAGGTGAGCCCCACGCTTCTGGTATCCCGACAGTAAAAGGAAAAAAATGAGTAAGGTGACTTCCTTCGCAAGTCCTGCAAAGGAATCTAGGCTCTCGTCTGAGACGTCTAGGCTTCTCAATCATATGAATTCCCCCAGCATGACTTGCAGTGGCTGGTGACATGCTCCCAACATGACTTGCAGAGACCAGTAGAAAATCTCCAACATGACTAGCAGAGGTTGGTGATGAATCCCCAACATGACTAGTAGAGGTTGTCGACCAATCTCGAACATGACTAGCAGAGGTTGGTGATATAATGCCAGTATGACATGCAGTGACTAGGCTTGTGCCCCCAACATGACTTGCAGTGGTTGGTTGCAGGTCTTCAACATGACTCGCAAAGGTTGTCGACCAATCTCCAACATGACTAGTAGAGGTTGGTGATATAATGCCAGTATGACATGCAATGACTGGACTTGTGCCCTCAACATGACTTGCAGTGACGAGTTGCAGGTCTTCAACATGAATCCTGGAGGTTGTCGACCAATCTCCAACATGACTAGCAGAGGTTGGTGATATAATTCCAGTATGAAACACAATTACTGGACTTGTGGCGGTGTTGAATTGCGACATTTGAGACCAAGGTCCAAGGAAAGATTGGTTTTGAGAAATTGTAGGCCAGGAAGGATCATGGTTTACACCCTGTTCCTATACAACATGATAGTATCTTCTTCCATACTGAATCATAAAGGGTTGTAAGGGCATCGACACCGAGGAAGCCACTTGCGAAGAGAAAGCGACATGAAAAGGGTTACTCATGTGAGGATATATGTTTCCCCCAGACGAAGGAAATTCGTGAGGAGGTTTGCCCATACTATAAAAATAATTCCCCTCAGATGAAACACCAGAGGGGAGACGGAGGTCCACCATGGAAAAAGTGTTCATAGGAACCGACATAGCGGAAGAAGGCAGAGTGGATGGAGTGTAATAAGTAGAATGATTGTTTAATTGGGTACTTACTTCTCGCATAGTGGATTCGTAGGAAGGAAGATTCCAACCTCCTACCGTAAGAGGTGTTTGAAGGATATGACTCCCACCAAATGGAGAGGGATAAGAAGGAGGCATCATGCCCCCAGACCCAAAACTTGTATTCACATAAGGATGTGATATAGAGGATGGCAAGTGCGATGACATATCAGACATACCATGAGAAAAATGATTAGAGACCCAAGGCATCGACTGAGTACCATAATTCTGCATACCATTATAAAAAGCAGACAAATTTTCCCTCATGAACATCATGGGGGGTGGGGGGGTAGTAGTAAATAAGGGGACCAAAGGAACCCCACTATTCATGATAAAGAGAACTTAGTATAAACTCTTAACGCTAACTAGTAGTCAAAGAAAATACCAAAAGTCAAACGACCAATATGCATGCAAACAGGCTAAAGTGGTTGAGTGGCCTCCCTCGCTAAAGAAGGTATGCCTCATCCAAGAGGGACCTGAGACTCCCTGCTGAAGTTTGGAGGTAACATAATCAGTTATAGGGGCCCTCATTGGATTAACAACCAGTCAATCAGATCCCCCCGGAGAGGTAATATTCCATAAAGGCTGTGTGCTGTCCGACCCCTATCTGACCCATGGTACAAGTAGAATAACCCCTGCAAGTAACCTATGAGATACTTAAGTCAATAAACTAATAAACCACTATATAACCGATGCACAGGCGAGCAGTCGTAAGTTCGGAGCACCGTATGGGCAGGGTAGCAAAGCCCGAAACCTTGAAAGCATCGCTTCTCACAGAGGTATGGGTACTATAAAGATCCCCAAATATGAATAAATCCACAGAAATATCTCTGATGCTAGGTGAGTATCCAAGGGTTATCCCTTCAACTAACTTCGCGCGACCTCATGATTAACTCTGGATTGAGCGGAGCCTCCTGATATTACCAATTATACAATGGACTTCTCAACTCCCTGTCTCAGACACATATGTTGATTTGATTCCCTTGGAGAAGTTTACTCACAAAATCCTATTCTAAGGCACTAAATCCTAGACTAGTTTGTGCACCCTAAAAATAAAATTGTTTCTAATCAATTTTAGTTTAAAGCGTAAATTTTATTGGCCGTGATTACTCAAAAAGGTATGTAAGCGAAACTCATGATGTTATGACTCTGCAAGAAAATGAATATGAATATAATGCAAAGTCTATCTTTTTTGTATTTTCAATATATTAAAGAGAAAATGCATGGACTGTAAAGCAACCTGATATGTAAGTTCTACTGTGTATAAATGAAATAAATCAAGTAGAATACCAAGTAGCCAAGTAAACAACCTAGGGTTCAAGGACAACAAGGATGAAACACAAAGAGAAAGACTACGCCCAAAAATTCAACTCCCAACAGGTTTCCTGTCTACCCAGAGAAACTCAATGGGCACTACAAAGGCCTAAGAAGGCTCAACAATCCTCAAAACTCACCCAACAATCACTAAACCAAGAAAACAAGCAAAGGGAAGTGGTATATGTGACTGTTCAGGAGAACAGGGCGTATATACACGATTGTTCAGTAGAACAGGGCGTATATACGCATCCTGCAGTATGACAGCAAGCGTGTATATGTGACTGTCTGGGAAAAAGGAGCGTATATGCTTTAAAACAAGGCCAGGCAAAGGCAAGAAGGCTGAAAACTCAGACCCCAAAGTGAACATAATCGATCAAGTAGTGATATGATAAGAAACACAAAGGAAAAAAGAGAAATGCAAGAAGAAAAAGTACTTCAATCCTTAGAAGGAAGATCTATCCCCAGTATGGTCGCCAATTCTATTACGAGGGAAAAAATCTCTATGGCCAAGGGTAAACCACAATCGACAGGTATGACTGTAGAAATCAACTCAATTCCAACATATGCTATATAAACTAATGTGCAAGATAAGAAAGAGGCCTACTTCGATCCAACGTTTGATGGCGTTCCACCGTTGAGCACTTCGACCCAAAGCTTTACACCTGCAATAATTTCTTAAAAAATTAGCAAAGCAAGTATATAGTGATGATATAAAGGGTTTAGCACATTAGATAGCATAATACATCAATAAACATTACAAACATGCCCATGGATAATAATCATACATTTTCAATATACCAATAGGACAGGAAAGGAGTATTTCTATTAATAATTGATCAGTAGAAGTGACAACATTATAGGCTTCCGTGTCGGCATGGTTCGAAACCAAGAAACCAAGTTCCTTCCAATTGGGCCTCCACCACTTCAATCCTCCACCAAAGGAAAGATCACAAGAGAGAGTCAATGAGGTTCTCTCAATAATAGGGAAAGAGCTTGGGAGCTGAACACTGTGTTCAGACTTGAGGGACAAAGGGATGCAGACTCAATATGAAGTAATTTCTCCAGAGTAACTTTTCTCTCAAAGTTGAATGCTTTCTCCTCCTTTTCCATAGATCAAAATTGTGCTTTTATAGCCTTCAGAATGCAACTGAAAGGTCGAGTCAGAACGTTTCTAGTATGACGAAGGCCAAGGAACAGAGATCTTCCGTCGTGACATGGAAACCCAACCTCATTTTTGTATATTCTGGCACAAATCTCGATGTACATGGGATGTAGTGGAGCAACCAACGTATACACATCTTTCATAACTTATAGGGAGTGTATAAGTGGAAAAATGTATATTTTTGTCTCTGGATTCATCAAAAAGGGATGACAAGTCTGCATAGGGAAATGGAAAAAGGCCCTCTGTACAAGATAGAAATGGTGAGGCAAATCTCGATATAATAGTCTCCCATTGGCCTTCTATGGTTAATGTATACCAAAATTATAGGGGCCTATGAGAGTTGAACCCGTGACCTCCTATTACTCTACACCAACATCCTTTTCCATTATGTCATCACATTGGTTCTTACATATGTATGGCACAAAATATTATTTAAGGTGCAAAATTGTATTATTTGGGGTTTAAAAGGCTAGGGGTCAGACCCCCCGACCTTATCATATATATATTGTATTATTAACCATATAATACGCCAAATGTATACCAATATTTGCGAGGTATATAACAAACCACCAAATATAACAAAAGCCACATAACAACCAATGATTGGTGGGGTTTGAACCCTTGAACTGATGTATACAGTGAAAACCTTCTAACCACTGCACCAAAGGTGCCTCATTTTACAAAACTCCACCAAAAATGGAATTAAGTTGCCAAAGGATTCACATGGAGGTTAGGGCCCGCGCTCTATTTAACCAACACGTGGACCAAGATAGGGTACACACACGATATATGATAGTAGAGTACATATTTGGTCTTGAAGTTTGTGCTGAAGGGTATAAATACTCGGGGATTGCACCGTAATTCATGTCAAGGGGTTCCTTATTGGAAACATACAAAGTTATACTCATTTTTCTTAGAATTTCACAAGGAATTCAATGGTGCACTTTGTTTTCTATGTTTGAGCAATGTGTAAAAGGGTCATTGTAAAAACACAAACATTTAAGCATTAATAAAGTGATCTCAATTGGAAGTGGACCCAGAGACGTAACCCAAATTGGGTGAACTCCTTTAAAAAACTTGTGTATGTGATTTTGGTATTGTTCTATTTTTGCTCAGTTATATTGCAAGTTGTTTATCATTAAAGTGGATTTGGATAGATAAGTAACTTCACATGTATTATGCAATCAGTCAAACGATCATTATTATTTCAAAATCAAGTTAGATGATTATGTGTATTAAATAATAAATAATGTCTAAAGATTTTTTAGATCATTGAAGCATCTAAAAGATTGCATTGATTCTATCAAATTTTGAGACATCAACTTTCGACACATTTTTGAGGCCATGAAAATTTATTTTTGGCCCCATGACAACTTAGGGCTATCACAAGACTTCCTAAATATCGATGTAAAATTTTCTTCACATTGAGGACTTTATAACAAGCTATCGTGCACCTAAAACAAAGTTCATATCAGAAAGTTTGGGCCCTAGCAAGGTAATAATCCAAATATTCCCCACATGTCCAAGTGGTGACCATGTCATCTCACGATAATTCAAATAAGAGGAGTTAGCAATGGGTATGAATGCATTAGAGACTCCTTGAAACATCATATAGGTACAATATGGTTTTGAAACCCTAAACCTAACCCTAACCCTAATTCTAGCTATAAAACATCTAGAAAAAGGAGAGAAGAGGGATCAATTTTCCACTACCTGCCAGATGGAATGAGTAGGAGTGTGGAGGAGGTGATAACAAATTAGAGAGATAGAAGCATGTTTTAGAGGGCTGTATAAGACCATAGTGTGTCATAGCTTTATAGTAAGCTTGGAAAACTTTGTAATCTATACTGTAATATTCATAGTGTAAGAAGGCAAAAGGCACAATCCTTCATTGAATGTTGGTTTTCCCATATGGTTTTGATGCACCTTCTATACAATAGAGGTAGTTCGACAAGATAGAAGCAAAGAAAAAACATTCCTTCTGCACACAATCATCTCATCAGGTTCTCAACAACTTCCCACAAACCAAGCAACACAACTTCTCTAGCAAGACAAGCAACTCACTGAGGTTCATATTCAACAAGCGCTTTCCCCTCTCCCTCGAGAACTCAACGTAATGGAGAAAATTGATTCCTAGGGAGGGAGGATTGATTTAGGTGGATATTGGTGGCCACCCACCTATTTCAACTGGCTCAAAACAATTTGTTGGCAACTTAGTATTTTTAGCATTTTTTTCAGTTCCTAAACTTCCGGGGCCATTTTGAGGGCCAAAAAGACACTTTTTCAAGATTGGGCACCTCCATGAATTATAAAGGCTCTGATTTAGCCCCCAAAATGAAGCTCCTTGTCGATACCATTCCAATGAGCTATCCTGCTCCCCAAACGAAGATCGTATGCCAAAGTTACGCCCACCGAAAGTTGATACACCAAACTACCCAAAACAGGGTCCACAAAACTGTTGGCTTTTCATCTTCCGGGGTTAGGATTTTTGGATTTTCTATAGGTTAACAAGTCCCTTGGAGCCTCATTGTAACAATCATCTTTTTATGAATGTGAGTAGTTGTCACATCTCTTCTCAGAGATAAGATTCCACCATTCTAGCAAGTCTTTCACTATGTATTTCTGTAGTTTTGTACATTTCCCTCATTAATAGAAATTGTGTATTACTGTATATCTATGCCTCTTTTTATATATCTGATATATCTGATATATCTATGTTATATTATTGGATCTCTTGCAATATCTCTATATATTTATGTGGTATATCTCCACTTTCATTTCGTGCCAAAAATAATCTGGATTAGGTTTTCCAAGGTAAATATTTGTGTTCCATTGTTTGTGTCTTTCTATTGTAGTCTATATCATACGTTTTAATAGTTAAAGAATCTTAGTGATATGCTTTTATTTTTGCTAAAGCATTTTAATACAACATGATAGCCACACAGTCAAGCATAGGCTCACTATAATTCTTTTAAGTTTTAATATGTGATGGTGAGATGACCATTGGAATTTCCAAGGAGATTTACATATCATATTGGTATCAAAGTTAGTTTATTTGTGCATTTGGTGGTTTAAAGAGATATATATGCTTACTCTACTTAGGAAATGAAAATCAGTGCCAAAATTGTAATTAGTTGATCTTGATATTGACATAAGAAGGGTTAATAAGTATCTGCAACCCATGGAAATGGATGAAGAGCACTAGGTGTTATAGGGATTATGGTTGTGATCTAAACTCTAGCATTCCTCAATGAGAGGGCTGGAAACTTATCGCATATCGTAGGTAGATAAAAATTCTAATTTTCCCTAGGTCAATTACTTATACATGAAATGCATAAAGAAGGAGAAAGAGCATACCTTGTTCCCAAAATGTTGATGTAGATCCTAGTGGGATGATCCAATCTAATGCTACCTTTAGATAAACTTTAGATTTATCCTTAGCTTCAGATATACACACAAAAGATACAAACAAACCCTTTCTCTAACATGTACATCTAAAGTGAATAAAACTCAAAGAAAATTAACCTTAGTTACTTTTTAGATGAAGCAATTCACAACCAATTCATAGAGATAAATGTAACATAAAAGAAGTAAAAATGAATTGGAGGGGAAAATAAGATATATTTATATTAATATATGAATATGATTTGTACACCAACCAAGCAAAACATACCTAATCTAGTCATTGTACCTCCATCACCTGGTTTTGGAATCTTCCTTCCTTGGCCACATGTATAAGATATCTTCAACAATATATAGATCTTTCCCTTACACATTAAGAGGTGGAACTCTATAGATCCACAAAGCACCCTCAAGGTAATATCACTAATAAAGAGTGAATGCATCACTCTTCCCAAGTAAAGGCCACATGAGCCAAAGTTAGATCAATGAGAGACTAGCCCAATTCCACCAGCATAAGGATGTTATCTCAACAACCATCCTAAACCTCACCAAGAACCTTTCCTTTAGAGGAAAACAAGGAGGCTCACAACAATTGTCAAGAGAGATCGTGTCCCTACAAGTGTATGGTTCAAGATATAGCTTGAGAATTGCACTTTGCATAGTTTTTAAAACCACTCTTAGGAATATTTTTTCACATAAAGTTATTTTAAAAGTAAATTAGGTTATAAAAAGTGTTCCTTAATGGAATAACTATTGATAGTGGCCCAAATCCACTCATAATTTGGAGGACTAGTTTTGAGGGTTACATGATACTCCCTAATGTGTGAGGGCCGAAGAGAGGATGGGGGTTGAAATACATTATACAAGCCATAACAATAATGGGGTAAACTAAAGAGGAATCTCACAAACCCAAGGATCATGAGAGTACCTACAAACAAATACCAAATTATAATATATTTATCTTTCCCAAGGTGGGCATACCCATGCTCAGGTGAAAAACAAGCATTTTCGCCAATCAAGTGCAATGTGGATCCATGAATTATATAGAATGCAAAAGCATGGCTATGAAATAAGACACCGTGGATCCATGTCAAACATGCATCATAGCCACAAGAAAATACATAGTGGATATATGACTTAGGACATATAACGAGATAAATTGAATTACAGTGATGATCAATCATAGTCCCTCATAATCAATGCATAAGATTGGACTAGTATTGTAGAATAAAATTAGGCAAAAGAAACATAGATAGATGCCAACACAACTCAAGGTATTCACCTAGGCCACCATATGTACGATTCTACACCATGTGAATAAATGTACTGAAGTTGAACATAGGAGAAACCATCTAATAATCAATCATTGAGGTATGACATTGCTAGACATGAGGTGACCGACCAATAGTGATAATGGGTACCAAGGTACAATAGTACATTCTAGCCAATGTGACTATATGCGTTGAGGTTGAACATTGGCATAATCAATCTATCAAGAGTAATTAATGTATACCCAATATTGAATGCGAGAGGACGCACCATTGATGACTACAAGCCCTAAGGTATTATAAACATCTCTAAGTCTACCTCCTAGATAATGAATTAAAGTCGATAGGAGAAGACTGGCCAATGAAAAGTCAATAAGGAATCCTTCCATATTGGCATGAGGGAAAAAACATTAGAAATATAATGAGCTAAGCATAACTTGAACCAAGGAATGCTCGAAATAGACATTCAAGTCATCAAAGGAATGGCCTAATTGGGATAAAACTTCCCTTGAACATTGGCATGGCACTAGAATGACTTGGGCATCAATGGATGCCAAAAGAAATCAATGGTATAAAACATCAATGTAGGAGACAATGATGGTTCTCCAAAATGATTGTAAGAATAACCAATCAAAAGAATAAAAAACCAAAATCATGGTATAGTCCTAAGGGAATACTACAATTCAATTGTAAAGAAAACGACTGAAAATAGATGCTTGTTCAAGGGAGATGTAGACTGAATACTAACACACAAATAGATGATACTGTTGGGACTAGTTTTGGGAGCTGCGCAACGTACACAAAAGAAGGAAAGACAGTTGGCGCACTTTCAGGACTAGCGCGCACAAAAGGAGGAAGACCGTTAGGAATTTTGGGTCCATTGATATGGGATAAGCCCTATTGTGATTGTATAAATATGTAATGTTTTTAGGACAGAGAGTAGTCTAAGAGTGATAAAGTATGAGAATAATGAATAAATAATTAGTGAATGTATGCGAGATATGCAAGAGTGAGAGTGATAGAGAGAGATAGAGAGATAGGAGAGTGGAAAGGGCATAATGTATGAGCACAATGCACATATTTTGTAATGGATGATTCTGAATAATATAATAAGAAGCTGATCGTTGTGGATGTAGCCCATATTGGGTGAACCACATTAAATCATGGTGTCTCTGTGTTATGATGTGATTGTTTTGTTTATTGTGCACATATGATATATGTATGCTATTCTGAATATGTTACATGTTATTATGTTTCTGCGCACATGATATAAGGTATAATGAACTAATGCTAAGTATAATGGTTATGAGGAATGCCTCCCATCCCTTCATCAGTGTGGAAACCTAGTTCTTGCAGTTCCAATAGATACCTCGGGTGAGACTTCACTTGCTTGCGGGTGATGCTAAAAGGGAAGGTATTTGAGGGTTTTGTTGGTGAATTCATGTTGAACCCTGGGTCTACTCACTATGTTCCAAAAATGGTTCCATTGCGAGGACTAGGATCTGCAAATAAGGGGAATGTGGAGGTAAACTAAGGAAGATATCGGAAAACGGTTAGAGGAAAATGAGCGCGAGTTTTCTAGAGATCAGAATAAGAACCCACAGATCAACTCAAGGCAATGGCTATAGAGGTATGTATTTACAAACTTACATGAGATTTTCTTTGTTGATTTCCCGATAGTTTTGGCTGAGTGGTTACATAGGTTAGCTGAAAAGAATGGAACATTATAGACTGTTGTTATGAGGATTTTGACCCCTCAGTTGATCCACCATGTTAATACCATAAGTAATTGGATCTTGCATGTAGTTGATTTATGGCTGGATAGTGTATTGGGGGTTTATATTACTGAGTTTTCTATAGATTGTACCCAATCATATAGTGCTGCTGAAAGAGAGTTATTTAAAGATCCACACATAATATATTTTAAATCATTGTCTACTTGAGCATTAATAAAGTGATCTCAATTGGAAGTGGACCTAGAGACATAGCCCAAATTGGGTGAATTCCTTTAAAAAACTTGTGTATGTGATTTTGGTATTGTTGTTCTATTTTCGCTCAGTTATATTGCAAGTTGTTTATCATTAAAGTGGATTTGGATGGATAAGTAACTTCACATGTATTATGCAATCAGTCAAATGATCATTATTATTTCAAAATCAAGTTAGATGATTATGTGTATTAAAGAATAAATAATGCCTAAGGATTTTTTGGATCATTCAAGCATCTAAAAGATTGCATTGATTCTATCAAATTTCGAGACATCAACTTTCGGGACATAAAGTTTAGACACATTTTTGAGGCCATGAACAATTATTTTTGGCCCCATGACAACTTAGGGATACCATAGGCCTTCCTAAATATTGATGTAAAACTTAGGGATACCCTAGACTTTCTAACAAGCTATTGTGCACCTAAAACAAAGTTCATATGAGAAAGTTTGGGCCCCAACAAGGTAATAATCCAAATATTCCCCACATGTCCAAGTGGTGACCATTTGATCTCATGATAATTCAAATAACAGGAGTTAGTAATGTGTATGAATGCACTAGATAATCCTAGAAACATCATATAGGTACAATAGGGTTTTGAAACCCTAAACCTAACCCTAACCCTAACCCTAATTATAGCTATAAAAAATCTAGCAAAAGGAGAGAAGAGGGTTCACTTTTTCACTACCTTCTAGATGTTCCATAGAATGAGTAGGAGTATGGAGGAAGTGATAACAAAGTAGTGAGATAGAAGAATGTTTTAGAGGGATGTAGAAGACCATAATGTGTCATAGCTTCATAGTAAGCTTGGAAAACTTTGTAATCTATACTGTAATATTCATAGTGTAAGAAGACAAAAGGCACACTCCTTCATTGAAGGTTGGTTTTCCCATATGGTTTTGATGCATATTCTATCCAGTAGAAGAAGATCGACAAGATTGAATCAAAGCACATATATTCCTTCTGCACACAATCATCTCATCAGGTTCTCAACAACTTCCCACAAACCAAACAACACAACTTCTCCAGTAAGGAAAGCAACTCACTAAGATTTAGATTCAACAAGCGCTTTCCCCTCTCCCCCGGGAACCCAATGTAATGGAGAAAATTGCTTCCTAGGGAGGGAGGATTGATCCAGGAGGATATCGGTGGCCACCCACCTATTTCAACTGGCTCAAAACGGTTTGTTGGCAACTTACTATTTTTAGCATTTTTTCTGTTCCTAAACTTCCGGGGCCATTTTGAGGGCCTAAACGATGCTTTTTCAAGATCGGGCACCTCAATTACAAATAAAAGGCTCTAATTGAGCCCCCAAAATGAAGTTTCTCGTTGATACCATTCCAACGAGCTATCTTTCTCCCCAAACGAAGATCGTATACCAAATTTACGCACCTCGAAAGTTGATACACCGAACTACCCAAAACGGGGTCCACAAAACTGTTGGCTTTTCATCTTCCGGGGTTAGGGTTTTTGGATTTTATTTATGTTAAAAAGGCCCTTGGAGCCTCATTGTAACAATCATCTTCTTGCGAATGTAAGTAGCCATCACATCTCTTCTCAGAGATAAGCTGCCACCATTCTAGCGAGTCTTTCACTCTATATTTCTATAGTTTTGTACATTTCCCTCATTAATAGAAATTGTGTTACTGTATATATGTGCCTCTTGTTATATATTCGATATATCTCTATTATATTTAGATCTCTTGTAATATCTCTGTATATTTCTGTGTTATATCTCTGCTCTCATTTCGTGTCGAAATAATTTGGATCAGGTTTTCCAAGGTAAATATTTGTGTTCCATTGTTTGTGTATTGCTATTGTAGTCTATATCATATGTTGTAATAGTTAAAGAATCTTAGTGATATGTTTTAATTTTTTCTAAAGTGTTTAAAATGCAACATGATAGCCACACAGTCAAGCATAGGCTCACTATAGTTCTTTTAAGTTTTAATATGTGATGGTGAGCTGACCATTGGAATTTCCAAGGAGATTTACATATCATATTGGTATCAAAGTCAATTTATTTGTGCATTTGGTGGTTATAGAGATATATATGATTACTTGACTTATAAAATGAAAATGTGTGAAAGAATTTTACTTAGTTGAACTTGATATTGACATAAGAAGGGTTAAGAAGTATCTGCAACCCATAGAAATGGATGAAGAGCACTAGGTGTTATAGGGATTATGGTTGTGATATAAAATCTAGAATTCCTCAATGAGAGGGTTGGAAACTTATCGCAAATTGTAGGTAGATAAAAAAAATTAATTTTCCCTAGGCCAATTGCTTATACATGAAATGCATAAAGAAGGAGAAAGAACATACCTTGTTCACAAAATTTTGATATAGATCCTAGTGGGCTGATCCAATCCAATGATACCTTTAGATCAAATTTAGATGTATCCTTAGATTCAAATATACACACAAAAGATACAAACAAACCCTTTCTCTAACATGTACATCTCAAGTGAATAAAACTCAAAGAAAATTAACCTTAGTTACTTTTTAGATGAAGCAATCACAACCAATTCATAGATCTAAATGTAACTTAAAAGAAGTAACAATGAATTGGATGGGAAAAGAAGATAGATTTATATTAATATATGAACATAATTTGTACACCAACCAAGCAAAACATTCCTAATATAGTCATTGTACCTCCATCACCTGGTTTTGGAATCTTCCTTACTTGGCCACATGTATAAGATATCGTCAACAATATACAGATCTTTCCCTTACACTTTAAGAGTTGGAACTCTATAGATCCACAAATCACACTCAAGGTAATATCACTAATAAAGAGTTAATGCAACACTCTTCCCAAGTAAAGACCACATGAGCCACAGTTAGATCAATGAGAGCCCAACCCAATTCCACCAACATAAGGATGCTATCTCAACAAATGTCCTAAACCTCACCAAAAACCTTTCCTTTAGAGGAAAACAAGGAGGATCACAACAGTTTTCAAGAGAGATCGCGGCCCTACAAGTGTATGGTTCAAGATCTAGCTTGAGAATTTCACTTCACATAGTTTTTAGAGCCACTTTTAGGAATATTTTTGCACATAAATTTATTTTAAAGGTAAATTAGGCTAGAAAAAGTGTTCCTTAATGGCATAACTATTGATAATGGCCCAAATCCACTCATAATTTGGAGGACCAGTTTTGAGTGTTACAAGGTACCCCCTAATGTGTGAGGGTCGAAGAGAGGTTGAGGGTTGAAATACATTATACAAGACATAATAATAATGGGGTAAACTAAAGAGGAATATCACAAACCCAAGGATCATGAGAGTAACTACAAAAAAATACCAAATTATCATATATTTATCTTTCCCAAGGTGGGCATACCCATGCTCAGGTGAAAAACAAGCATTTCCGCCAATCAAGTACAAGGTGGATCCATGAATTATATAGAATGAAAAAGCATGGCCTTGAAAGAAGACACCCTGGATCCATGTCGAACATGCATCACAGCCACAAGAAAATACATAGTGGATTTATGACTTAGGACATATAAAGAGATAAATTGGATTGAAGCGATGATAAAAAATAGTCCCTCATAACCAATGCATAATATGGGACTAGTATTGTAGAATAAACTTAGGAAAAATCAACATAGATAGATGCCAACACAACTCAAAGTATTCACCTAGGCCACCATTTGTACGATTATACACCACGTGAATAAATGTATTGAAGTTGAACATAGGAGAAACCATTTAATAATTCATCATTGAGGTATGACATTACTAGACATGAGGTGACAGACGAATAATGATAATGGTTACCAAGGTACAATAGTATATTCTAGCCAATGTGAATAGATGTGTTGAGGTTGAACATTGGTATAATCAATCTATCAAGAGTAATTAATTTATACCCAATATTGACTGCGAGAGAGCATGCCATTGATGACTACAAGCCCTAAGGTATTATAAACGTCTCTAAGTCTACCTTCTAGATAATGAATTAAAGTCAATAGGAGAAGACTGGCCAATGAGAAGTCAATAAGGAATCCTTTGATACTGGCATGAGGGAAAAAACATTAGAAATATAATGAGCTAAGCATAACTTGAACCAAGGAATGATCGAAATAGACATTCAAGTCATCAAAGGAATGACCTAATTGGGATAAATCTTCCCTTGAACATTGGCATGGCACTAGAATGACTTGGGCATAAATGGATGCCAAAATAAATCAATGGCATAAACCATCAATGCAGAAGACAATGATGGTTCTCCAAAATGATTGGAAGAACAACCAATCAAAGGAACAAAAAACCAAAATCATGTTATAGCCGCTAAAGGAATACTACAATTCAACTGTAAAGAAAATGACTGAAAATAGATGCTTGTTCAAGGGAGATGTAGACTGACTACTAACACAAAAATAGAGGATACTGTTGGGACATGATATTGGGACCAGTTTTGGGAACGTGCACACAAAATAAGGAAAGGTAGTTGGCGCACTTTCAGGACTAGCATGCACAAAAGGAGGAAGACCATTGGAAGCCGTTAGGCATTTTGGGTCCATTGATATGGGCTAAGCCCTATTGTGATTGTATAAATATGTAATGGTTTTGGGATAGAGAGTAGCCGAAGAGTGATAAAGTATGAGAATAATGAATAAGTAATTAGTGAATGTATGCGATGCAATGTATGTGAGATATGAAAGAGTGAGAGTGATAGAGAGAGATAGAGAGATAGGAGAATGGAAAGTTCATAATGTATGAGCGCAGTGCACATATTTTGTAATGGATGATTCTGAATAATATAATAAGAAGTCGACCATTGTGGACATAGCCCATCTTGGGTGAACCACGTTAAATCATGGTGTCTCTGTGTTATGATGTGATTGTTTTGTTTATTGTGCGCATATGATATATGTCTGTTATTCTGAATATGTTACATGTTATTATGTTTCTTCGCACATGATATAAGGTATAATGAAATAATGCTAAGTATAATGGTTATGAGGACTACCTCCCATCCCTCCATCACTATGGAAACCTAATTCCTGCAGTTCCCATAGATACCTCGAGTGAGACTTCACCTGCTTGCAAGTGATGCCAAAAGGGAAGGTATTTGAGGGTTTTGTTGGTGTATTCATGTTGAACCCTGAGTCTACCCACTACGCACCAAAAATTGTTCCATTGCTAGGACTGAGATACGTGATTGAGGGGAATGTGGAGGTCAACTAAGGAAGGGATTGGAAAATGGTTAGAGGAAAATGAGCGTGAGTTTTCCAGAGATCAGAATAAGAACCCACATATCAACTCGAAGCAGTGGCTATAGAGGTATGTATTTACAAGCTTGAGATTTTCTTTGTTAATTTCCTGATAGTTTTGGCTGAGTGGTTATAGAGGTTAGCTGAAAATAATGGAACATTATAGACTGTTGTTCTGAGGATTTGGACCCCTGAGTTGATCCACCAAGTTAATACCATAAGTAATTGGATCTTGCACGTAGTTGATTTCTGGCTGGATAGTGTAATGGGGGGTTATATTACTGAGTTTTCTATAGATTGTACCCAGCCATATAGTGCTTCTGAAATAGAGTTATTTAAAGGTCCGCACATAATATATTTTAAATAATTGTCTACTTGGGTCAAGATGTTGTTGTGTGATAAGGGGGTTATGAAGTTGGAATCTAATCGCCCTATTAGCTAGGCACCTTCAAACACATAGGGGGACTGGGGGATAACCAGGGGATGGTATGAGTGTATGGAGGAGAGGGATATCAAAAAGAATGAATAAGGAACATATGGGATGAGAATGTCGAGAGAAGAAGAGTGTGCGATGAAAGAAAATATCAGAGTATTTCACAATGGAAAAAGATTTCAGTATAGTAGATAAAGTATTGTGGATGATAGAGACGAGAAACACTATGAGATTGAGGAAAGAGACACTAGAGTAGTGCTTTAGATCAAAGGAATAACACACACAAAGGAAAGGGACCATCAACTCATTTCAATAGAATGAGATCCATTACATCCCATTAGCCCCAATCAGGCTAGACTTTGCATCGAACCCACGACCCTGTGTGCATCTCCGAGGTCTAAAATTTTGTCGTGAACACTTATAGTTAGTGAAGGAAGCAAGGATAGAAATAAAGGTAGTTAGAGTAGTGGAAGTAGTGTGACAAACTAGATTCAGTTAATGAAACCAAAGAATAATACTGCACAACACACCATGATGGGGGTAGACCCCACTTTGAGAATGCCTGTCTTGCATGGAGCATGAACAAAAGATCCATAAAAACACTTATTTGTATGTGAAGAAATATGGACCGTGATGAACATCCAGGATGACGATGCAAAAAATTGCGTAGTTAGTAATGACATTCAGAGACAACGCGTTATTGTGGTATATGAAGTATTAGTCAACTACACCTACAGGACAAGCCACAATGTTGGCAGACATTAGGTGACCCTTGTTAAAAGAATTCCAGAAACCAAATTATGAATCACAATGTATTATAGAACTAAAATAGATCAAGCAGTTACAAAATGAATAAATATGGGATTTTGATCAGAGATTCAAGATATTGATGGATCGATTGACCTTCTAGATTCCATATGAGCAACATAGGGAATGGTTCATTGCAGGATTATTACCACATATATGATGCCCATTGACACAATATAATATTACGTCACAACAAAAGCACTATATATCACCATGAAGTTGGAAGCATCCCATGTAGGAGAAAATGGCTCAGGAATGGATCATGCTTAGTTATGGCGCGAGTTCAGTTGTAGTTAGCAACATTGAAAATTCAGTTGCAGGAGCTTGCTAAAGGGAAGGAAAAGCGTGAATAAGTATAGTGTGTTACATGTAGAAAGGAAGGTCATCATAAGAACAAGTGTCTAGCCTTTAAAAAATATTTGGCTACAAGAGCCCCGAATCCCTTGGCCACATGAGGAGGGGTATGGTGTGAGATATATAGAATAATGGTTCATCACCCAACTGCTTGTCCTTTGATGCATAAGAATTAAAGAACTGTCCAAATTTTATTTTGTAATTTTTGTAAGTCCATGGGACATGATGAAAAGGAGTGTCACACACTCGATCTAATGAGATAACACACCGCATATACATACAAAGTTCAAGGGGAAGAGGGATTGGAAGGAGGAGTTACACAATATACTACTATGAGGGGATACAATTAAGGAGGAAGAGGAGGATTCAAAGGTTGGGGAAGAGGAGGATTCAATAGAGGAAGATGACCGATTATATGTTATAACTGTAACCAACCTGGGCATTTGCCATGAGATTATCCGAATCCTTGTGCAATGTGCACACACTATAGACAACTAGATCATGTGACAAAACACTGTCTGTAGCTGACCATGAAGTGGTAGGAAAAGAGGAACCAAAATGTGCATATGATAGCAACAGAAGAGCACAACGATTGACCGAGGGTAGTAGCAGTTACACACAAAGGAGCAAGAATAAGAGATGATGTGACGAAACAAGGATTTTAGACTGACGAGTGGGTCAGGAAAGAAACATAACCTCCTCCGATGTTTGATCCTAGGAAGGAGAGAGACACATATAAGCAAGCAAGGAAGGAGATGTTAGAAACAAAATGGGTAGCATTGACTTTGAAACCTGTGTATGGCATGCCTCCAACATATGACCACTCGATCGCAGAAAGGCCAGTTGAGAAGGTAAGTACTCTGAACAATTTCTTAAATAGTTGTTTAGAACTAATGAAGGATGAAACTACATTAAATGCGTTGTGAAGGATGATTGACCAGTGTGAATAAGATAAAGAAGCACATGTTGCACAATGAGCATTTAATCAGGCACAACACAAGAAAAGGATGACTAGGGAATTATGACTTAATGTGCAGGTAGGAGACTATGATATGGATAATATCATCTTGGATTTGGGATCTGATGTGAATGACATTTCGAAGTAGACATGGGAAATGATGGGAAAACTAAAGTTGATCTAGTCACCATTTCAATTGAGGCTAGAAAATCAACACAAGATTTTTTCGATTGGAAGATTGATAGGGGTGAATATTAACATCGATGGAGTGCACAATACATCATATTTTGAAGTAATCGAGATAGTGGATGGTAGTAAACCTTATCCAACGTTACTTGGAATCGATTGAGATTTGATAAACAAACAATTATTGATCTAAAAAAGAGACAAATGATCTTTGAAGTAGTAGACTTGAGAGTTACTGCACCATTGGATCCCATGGAAGGAAGGCAATATGTGGAACCGACAAGGGGAAAAGAACTCGATAACCTTTAGAATGTGACCACACAGATGGATGAATATATTAATCTTATTTCTGAGGGTGTAATCAATTGGTGAAGTATCATTTATTGTGCATCAAATTCAAAAGAATCCCTGGAACATTGGAAACAAAGGTTACATGAAGTATCTACAAGGAGATGTGCTCATATTACCCACACATTGCGTTGGATTGGAGCTAAGGTACGCGATCCTCCGATGTATGATAGACTAAAAGATATAGACTCTTTTGTAAAATAATTTGAATTGTAGATATAAAAAAAATAGATATTTCTATCTTTCGATATCACACTGAAAGTGACTCCTGCAAGGTGGTGGGATGCACATAAGTAGAGAATAAATAATTGGTAGCAGTGCAGAAGGATGTTACAGGTTAGATTTAGGATAGAAAATAAATATTCCTTGCAAAAGTATACTAGTTTGAGTTTTCCTATATATAATCTTACACAATACACCGTGACATGGAACTTAGTATCTAAGTAGGAATGGATGCACTTGTTTGTACACACTCTGGACACGATCCCGAATAACTGGAAGTGTGCAGAGGAATAACAGTCCGGGAAGATTTGACTCACAACTTCAAGGTAACTTTCAAGTTTGAAGATGATGCCCCTTTTCTAGACACAACTCTACAGAGTATCAAGAATAAGATATTTACATCAGAAGACTCGATGATACCAACACCCTTATGTATTGCACCCAGATATTTTGTGACTTTTCAAGAGGTTTTGGAATTCTATAACATTGTTGGATAAGACTAGGAGGATGAAGACCCAAGAAATTTGCAAATACCAGAAACCGAAAGAGAGCATGTAGTAGAGGGTCCCGAGCTTGAATCTATCAAGTATGCAAATCCATTGAAACCGCACAAGGTGAATATTGGTGTAAAGGATAATCCTAAGTTCACAAACATTAGAGATTACTGGAATGCAGAAAATGTAGAGAAGATTGCTAATTTACTGTGTGAATACTAGGACCTTTTTCCCACTACATTTTTAGAAATGAAAGGGATTGTTGGGGAGCTAGGGGAGATGAGAATCCCTTTGAAGCTGGATTCCAAGCTAGTGAAGCAGAGACCATACCGATTGAACCCAGAATATAAGAAGAAAGTGAAAGCAAAAATAGATAGAATGACGGAAGTCAAGATTATTGAACCTGCCATAGAGTCAGAATGGATCAATTCGATGGCTATTAAGGAAAAGAAAATGGGTGGAATCATAATTTTTGTGGACTTGCAGAAATTGAATGATGCTTACTTACATGACTTGTTTCCTACCCCGTTTACAAATGAATTTTTGGAGAATGTAGGAGGACAAGAAGCCTACTCATTTACTAATGGATTCTATGGATATAACCAGATTAAGATTGCGTAGGACTAGTATAGACATAAGACACATTTTTTTATGGAATGGGGATGTTGTGAGTATACAATCATGCCTTTTGGATTAAAAAATGTGCCAAAATATTTTCCTGAGTTGTTGTCGCAGATTTTAAAGAATTTATTCATAAATTCCTAGAAGTATATTTGGATGATTGGACAATGTTCAACTTATTGAAGGACCA
The DNA here is from genome assembly GCA_009831015.1 of Picea engelmannii. Classification (NCBI taxonomy): domain Eukaryota; kingdom Viridiplantae; phylum Streptophyta; class Pinopsida; order Pinales; family Pinaceae; genus Picea; species Picea engelmannii. Next base: position 283,349 of record ML787249.1, read on the forward strand.
TATTGAAATTCTGTGCTTGATGTTGGAAATATGTAGACAACTCCATATTTCCTTGAACTTGAAGAAGTGTATTTTCTGTGCACCATTTGGTATCCTGTTTGGTCATATAGTATGTAAACAAGGAATTTTGGTTGATCCTGTGAAGATAACTGTTATTGTTGATTTTACACCACCTGCTTTAGTACGACAAATGTGAGCAACATTGGGTCATATGGAATACTACATAAAGTTTATTAGGGGATGCAAACAAATCAAAGCCCCACTGGAAAAATTGCTGAAGAAGGAGGTCAAGTTTCAATGGAACAAGGAATGTCAGAAAAGTTTGGATAACTTGAAGCAGAAACTGGTTATTGTGCCAATTTTAGTATTTTCAGATTGGAAGAAACAATTCCATGTCCACGTAGATGCATCATCTGTAGCGTTATGTGCAATTCTAGCTCAACCAGGTGAAGGAGGTTTGGATCATCCCATTACACTTACTAGTAGAAAGTTGTCAACTACTGAACATAATTAAAGTACTACAGAGCATGAAGGATTGATGATGGTGTATGCACTACAAAAATTTTAGGCATTATCTACTGGGATCACATTGTAAGATGTACAGGGATCATTCTGCGTTGAGATACTTATTCAATAAGACAATGTTGGGGGGAATATATGTACATGGATATTATTATTTCAGGAGTATGATTTTGAAGTGATTGTGAAACCAAGAAAATTAAACTCAGGAACTAACCATTTGTTGTGCATACTAACAGGGGAAGATGCTGAAAATTTTGATGACAATCTACCAGATGCACACTTGTTCATAGTATAGATGGTCGATCATTACTTTGTAGATATTTTCCAGTTCCTGAGCACAAGAGTAGCCCCACCCAACTTTACAATTGCACAAAAGAAGAAGTTAATAGTAAATACAACAGATTATTATCTCATAGCGGGGAATTTGTATAAGTTAGGTGCCGATGGTATTCTTCGACGATGTGTATTGGAGCAAGAGAGGCCTATGATACTATCAGAGGCACATGCAAGAATTGTAGGAGGCCACTATGCAGGGAAAGCACCGACTCAATTTTTTTTGCATGAAAGACTTTGGTGGCCCAACCTTCATAAGGATGCCAAGGAGTTATATCAGATTTATGATGTCTATTAGTGAGTTGGGAAGCCATATTGAAGAGACAAGATTCCTTCAATAACGCAAGTTACATTGCATGATTTTGATAAATGGGTAATTGATTTCATTGGACCGATCAACCCACCAAAATAAAAGGTCAGGAGCAATATATATAATCATTGCGAAATATTATTTGACCCGATGGACTGAAGCAAAACCTGTAAGAGATTACAACTTGGAGACTGCTAAACAATTTCTATTTGAGAATGTTGTCACAAGGTTTGGATGTCTGAGAATCCTTATGAGTAATCAGGGGACCCATTATTTGAATAAAATTATTTCTTCTTTGATAGAAGAATTTCATATTTATCACCAGAAGAGCACACCTTATCATCCTTAGGAAAATGCAATAGTGGAAGCGTTTAACAAGATCCTAGAGCATGCGCTGACGAAGATATATAATTTAAATCGAGATGACTGGGACTTGAGGATTCCTGCAGTACTATGGGAATACCATACCATGTGTAAGAAGTTGACAGGATGAACACCATTTCAATTAGTATATGGCTAGGAACAAGTTATGCCCATGGATTTCATTGTGCCGAGTCTATGCATTTCTGTGCTGACAAAGCTTATGCATTTTGGCGCAGTAGAGAAAATAATATCAGATCTAGTGGAACTAGAGGAAGACCGCTTCATCATAGGATTTCATCAGGAGGTTTAGAAAGCGTGCGAAAAGGCATGGCATGATAGACATATTAAACAAAGGAAGTTCCATATGGGAGACCTAGTTTTTCTCTATGACAAAAGATGTTTGCAACACCCTTGAAAGTTCTAAATGCATTGGTTGGGTTTGTATGTCATAAGATCTGTGATAGAGGAAGGTGTTGTTCAGTTGGATAAATTGAATGGGGAAATCATGGAAGGATCGGTCAACGGTAGTCGACTAAAAATGTATAGGGACAACCATGTGTCGCGCACTATCCTGACTACGCAGTATATGTACCATAGTATATGTATTATAATATCTTTATTAAATAAAAATAAAATAAAAAGAAAAGAAAAAGAAATAGAAGAGATTGAGGCAAGACATAATAAACATTTGAAGAGACAAGAGACTTGAAGTTATGGATTGGGCATTGTTCAAAGGTTCAAATTAGAAGAAAAAGAGATGAACAAGAAAATGTCATGGAAAGAAAGGATAATTGAATTACATGCAGAAAGGAAAATTGGATTTCACAAAGAGATAGAATAAAAGACCTACACAAATGACAAGAAATGCATTAAAGAGAAAACATGATGGCGAGATGATAGAAACACGTAGCGATAAATGAAAAGAGGCGACCATATTTTGACAGGATGGAAAATCTAGACCATGATCCTTCATAATATAGAAATTTCATGCATAATTCGAAAGGAATTGAATGCAAACACAACCGGATGAGACTAAGAATTTTGGCATGAATAGGAAGATAACAACTGGAAACAACCTATAAAATCATATGAGGGGCGACGAGAAAGCATTATTGTTGCATGGAAATTCGAAGAGAATAGAAATCTAGAGAGGATCCAAGTGAGTTGTAGATAGATCCAAGTTACATAAAGTCATGGCGCCACCAAAGGCATGAGCATCCACATCACAAACTAAGAAACCACACACTAAACAAACATCAGTATGGGTGTAGGAAGAAACTAAGAGAGTAGAGGCATCGGATTCGGTCAACTTTCCCAGGGCTTATGTGCCACCCAAGAACCCAACAACAAAGCAAGTTAGATTGCCCAAGGAGTCGAAGTACGACCTTGTTACACCAATGATTCCAGATGGGATCACTATTGAGGGAGATATGTTAGGCGCAGTAGGAAGCTTGAATTTTTTAGACCATGACCTTGTAGATATAAAGAAGTTTCCAGAGTTAGCACCACATAATTACCTGCACACATCACTTAGTTCAGACTCACTCGTACTCACAGTTGAGCCGCATGAATGGGAAACAAGACAATAACGAACATGCATATTGAACTTGTTGGAGATCCCACACTTTGGAAGAAGCACATAAATCAACATTTGCATCAAATTATTATTGATTTATGTCCATGGAGGGTTCCTATGGTTGGAAAGGCGATTGTCGATTGACACCCAACTTATTGCACGAATTATAGGATTTCCGTCAGCAGGGGAAGACCCACAACCTTTTCTCATGAATAAGACTCACGAGAAAACATTAGAAGAAAGAATGAAGGAAACATATGACATGTACAGAGGAGCACGTAGATTGGATGTAGCGAGCATTAACAATGATTTTGTCAGGTTTGCGACGCATGTGCTGGATTGCAAGTTACTCAGGAAGTGTCGCAGAGATCAGGTCCCAGCAAGAGTAATAAAAAAACAAAGAAGTTCACAAGAGGAGTGCATATGATCTGGGCGACGTTTTTGGTGAACCGGTTCTTAAATGATTGCAAGGAAGCACAAGATAAAGGAACAAAGTTCCATTATGATTGGTTATTGATTTTAATTGCATTAGTTGCTTGGAGGGAGCCGAAAGAAACGTAGTTCCTGGAAGGTATGTAACAACGATTCCTGGCAGCAAGATATGTTTCTTTGTGGAATACCCCATAGAAGAACATAAAATGGATAACAATATCACCTTCTAAATCAATCAGGAGACAATTTGAAAATGCATTGAGGACACACTGCACATTCTACCTCTGATAGTTGAAGCATACAAAGAAATCACGTGATTCAAGGTAGGGCCACACCATATGTAGATTCAAGCAAAGAGGGATCCAGATTAGCGATGGTTGCTGACTAGCTACAGCCTCACAAAACAAGATGTCAGTCATATTGTCAATGACTAGGAAGTAGACTGGAAAACCCCATTGACAGAAACAATGCACAAGGAGACAAAACAACTAGAGAAGGATCAATAATAAGAACAAGAACATGGAGAACAAGGGAATGGTGAAAAAAACACTTAGGAAATGACACCGCACACTGGAGAGAAGAGAAAAGAGAATCCCAAGGAGCGCTCAACACATAAACACAAGAATAGGAAAACATCAAAGGAAGTAGCTATCCAGGACTTAACTGAGGATGACCTGGAGAAGATCAAAGATCAGGTGAAAGAAGTAATTGAAAAATAATTTCTGTGAGATGTGCAAAAAACAAGAGGAAATTCACACGAATGTGCAAGCAGAGATAGCTACACTGCGCTAGATTTTGGAATCAACCAGGATAACACCAACCCAAACAATAGAAGAAGAAAAAATAGAGAGCACAACAAAGACAATAGAGTCATGACTAGCAACATCACAACCACTATCAACATCAACAGAGCACCAGATCATGAATATATCAACAAGGGCCATAGAGTTCCCCACAACAGAAATGCAAGAGCAAGCACAAGAATTAAGACATATTAACTTAGTGTTGTCATAGTTACATGTGAATGTGCTACACAACTTGCAAACAAGTGCTACACAAGAGATCTAGTTATGTGCAGAGTCAACTTCTATGGATTTTTCCAAAGTAAATGTGAACAATGATGCACTACATGTAGATTATAGTAAACTCATGCTAGAACAGGACAAGGCTGTGTAGAAAGCAACAAGGTTGCAACAGATAATGTAGGAGGTATACAAAAACTTCCCAAAGGTACCAATGTAAGTGGATAATCCTTTGGAATAGAAAATGACAAAGATAAGCAAAGCCATTTAGGGATTTTGTGCAAAGATAGTAGATTTGGAAGCTCACACAATGCCAAGTACCCCACCAGAGGAAAGGGAGCAATGAGATAAGACAACCATGACGATCATGGATAATATTAGGACATTCAATGAGGAATGCACAAAGTTGAATGAAGGGAGTACATAAGTGTGGACTCAGTTGTTGGAGAATGCAGAGCTACAAGCATTAGAATAGAGGTTACAGATTGCACAGGAGAAAGTGTAGAAGATCAAATATAGAATGACCACTCTACCACCAACAAAGAGAATGGGTGCAATAGTTGATAATAGGCAGTTGCACCAAGAGATAAACTAAATAAGAGCTGAACAACAAACTCTGGTGTAGAATCTTGAGCCACTATAAGAGGAGGCATTTCGGGTGACATAAGAACTTGTAGCTGCACAAGGCATAGTGAAGCAAGCAGTGCAAGAAAGTGTAGAGAAAATAAAGACCCCCATTACCGTGCAGACAACATAAGGGATTTTGACGCAAGAAGCACAAGCAAAGAAGAAGGTTGCAACTGCAAAGGAAAATTTTGAGAATTTTGTTACGACATGGAAGGGGGTGCAATAGAAGGCCCGAGTGGCTAAGGATGAGCCAAATGTGAGTGTTGGGGCCCTGTTGGGACAAGATTTTGGGACCAGTTTTGGAAACTACGTAGAGTGAAAAAGAAGGAAATACAGTTGGTGCACTTTCGGGATTAGTGCACACAAAAGGAGGAATACCATTGGAAGACGTTAGGCATTTTGGGTCCATTGATATGGACTAAGCCCTATTTTAATTGTATAAATATGTAATGGTTTTGGGATAGAGAGTAGTCAGAGAGTGAGAAAGTATGAGAATAATGAATAATTAAGTAATGAATGTATGCGAGATATGAAAGAGTGAGAGTGACAAAGAGAGATATAAAGATAAGAGAATGACAAGGGCATAATGTATGAGCATAGTGCACATATTTTTTAATGGATGATTTTGAATAATATAATAAGAAGTCGAACGTTGTGGACGTATCTCATCTTTAGTGAACCATGTTAAATCATGGTGTCTCTGTGTTATGATGTGATTGTTCTATTTATTGCACGCATATGATATATTTATGTTATTATGAATATGTTACATGTTATTATGTTTCTGCACACATGATATAAGGTATAATGAACTAATGCTAGGTATAATTGTTATGAGGACTACTTCCCATCCCTTCATCACTATGGAAACCTAGTTCCTGCAGTTCCCATAGATACCTCATATGAGACTTCACCTGCTTTCGGTGATGCTAAAAGGGCCAGTATTTGAGGGTTTTTTTGGTGAATTCATGTTGAACCCTGGATCTTCCCACTATGCATCAACAAATACAAATCTCGATTCTCCTTCCCTAGCTCTTTTTCCAAAAAAGTCATTTTTGTTTGTTGTGTCTTTTTCATAGCATAAAGTGATTTGTAAATGAGGGACTTATATTCCACTTGCTTCACCAATAAGGATACTATGCAAAATTAAATTCTCGATCTCTCCGTTCTTAGTCTATTTTGGCAATCTTTGGTTACAATGCTTTGTTTCCCAACCATAAAAAAACATAATTCTCTAACCATGAAATTTATCCAAGGAATATTTGTTTGGGAGGTTAGGAGTTACGTTACAATATTTTCTGAGTTCATTCAGAGAAAAAGAATGTGGTGTATGAGTGCTTAATTCATTGCAATACCTAAGCATTGATATTCCTTTAGATTCTAGACTGTTTCTCATAGATCCATTTCCTTTACTTACATTAAGGAAGCCATTGAGGATAACAATATAGTGGATGTAATGAACAATGTGTGAAGCATGATAGAGTGACTTGAGCAACTCAAAATCTCCATGGGAGCATACACTTACCAATTTCAAATTCATTAGGCTGAGTTCTACACATTTGGAGAGTAGGGTATACATGGACACTATTTATATAGATGATAAATTCCTTGTATGGGCAGTCCGAGTCAAAGATTGACTTGATCTCCAATACGTTTTTTGTGGTTTCCTTTCACAGTACATGGTGTATGTGAGGTGATTTGCTTGGAAACAAAGCATTGCAACCAAATATTGTTGAAATAAACCAAGAATAGAGAGACCAAGACTTTAATTCCACATAGTATTTGTGTGGGTGAAGAGAGTGGGCTCTAAGTCCTCATTTACAGATCATAAATCCTAAAAAAGAGTAAAATCATGCTATAATATAGTGGAGGAGATGAGTGTCATGAAACAAGCAACAAATTTCCTAGTGCAAGGAACATATTGGTACAAAAGCAAACAACAAGATGAAGGATATGGACACTCATAAGCATGTCTCCCCCCAGGGATAAAGGCTAGAAATGCGTAAGAAACTAATGCAAAGGAAAGTGACAAAGAGAATGTGTTGGAGATAAGCAAAAAATAGTGATTGAGGGAAGCATTAGGCTCAAGTGCACAAGCAATAAAGCAATGTAAATGCAAATCAAACACACAAGGAACCCATAAAAAATTAGATAGAAGATAGATGAAAAAGAAGCATAAGGGTTCAAAATCAAAGTCATGGTGAGACTAATGGGGCTCTCATGCATATGATTTGTGGGGTTAATCATAAGGCACAATGAAATGGAATAAGGCTAATAATGTATAATGCACATAGAAAAACCCTAGCCCTCAAGAAAAATTTAAAGAAGAAAAATTTACACATAAGGCTAATAATGCATAATGCACATAAGGCTGAGTGTGCCGATCAAGAAATAATTACCTCAAAATGTGACCCTTGTTGTGAATCAAACCACTACCGAAAATAGCAAGGAACTTGAATAAACTCAAAGACACTCTTGGAAAGACAACTAGAACAAAAACAAAGCATTAACCAATCTTCAAATAGTTGTTGAATGCAAAATTAGGTCAAAAAATATATTAATAGGTGAAAAAATGAAAATTTAGAATCATTTTACCATTCTCTTATAACCTAGATATCTAGAGCCATTATGAGTATCCAACTTCAGTTACAGTTTCTAGGAGAGCATACTGTGGTATTTCGACACTAAGAGGTCCATGTAACCCTAGACTTAGTCCCTTTAATTCTGTCCATTTGGTTTTTCATGTTTCTAGTTTTTTCTAGGTTACTAGGCCCTATCCAAAAGTTGGACCTTGTGTGCACATGGGTGCTAAAGCTAACTAGTGTGGATAAGGCCCTGCACACATGCTATAAAGACTTATGGAGGTAGTATGTGCAACTAAAAATTATTGTTTTTGGAAAAAATGCCATAAGGAACTAACCTTCTTTTGTGTTGTTGACTGTGTAAGTACCATGAAGTTGACAAATTGGCGAGAATGTGAGAACGATGTAAAGAATATTGCGGCAATGAGGGATCTTGTGGTGATAGGGGATTTATGTGATTGTGATCTCCTCAAGTTTTTCAAATGTGAAAACATTGGAAGTGACACTTGAGGCTCCTGTGGCACCTTATCTAGATGTGGGATCACGAGTCACATACATTCCATATTGATGATGAGATCCTAGAGATCACTGTAGATGATATCTATTTTTTGACAATATTTTCTTGGCAAGGTGATCCAACAATCCTACATGGAGGAGGATAAGGAGGAGCCACTGAGAATGTGGAGGGATACATAGAGCTATATTGCTGACCAGGCACAAAAACAAATACCAACTAGATTTTTATATATTCCATATGGTATGTGAGCATGGGGATGATCATGTATACCCTGATTAGAGTGTTGGTCTCTAGTAGTTCACACCAAACCTCTCACCCACTTCTTCATTATAAATTCTAGTGCATGACTCCCATAATATTTGACTAGTCAACCACTCTTTTAAATAACCTCAAGGAGAATATGACCAAGGTGAGATTGGGTGAGCATAATAAATTTGGCAATGGGAGCATAATATGCATTTATTTCTTTGAGATACTCCCATCAACCAACCCTGATGCATGATGTTAGTATTAGGACTAAGGGATCTTGTACGGCTCATTGGACATATTTGATGCACCACTTAGGTGGTGGCCACTTAGTGTCAAGTTATGATGATGATTTCTTCGATTTATTTATTGGATAGATAATGATGATCAAGGATTAGGCATATGTTGGGATCAAATTTGGGATCAACTTTTGACAGGACCCAAATCTTGTCTTGCCTCTAAGAGATCATTGGGGAGCTGTAGGAAAGATATAATATCATGTGTTTTTCATGGTTTTTGGAATTTAAAGAGGTACACAATGTTTTGTATGTAATGATAACGTTGACAAAATGTAACTTGGGTGATATAGATATAGGATTAGTTATACCTAATGGTTTCCCTCAGAACCATCATCACCATCATTTTGAGGTGGAGATTGCTTAGCCAATAGCCACACTTGTAGATACACATGTAGCCGCACTACTAGATCCATAGGAAACACATATACTACAAGATGTATAAAGGAAAATTAAGGATTTAAATCCCAATGTTATTGAGACCAAGATGGAAATTGTATTGGATGATCTCTAGTGAGAAGTAGTGGGAGTGCTGCCAATATGGTAGTAGCTTTGTCGTAGAATGGTGATGGAAAAAAATTGCTTCCATGGTCAGAAAGTGCCTCCTTCATCAAATCTAGATTCTAAGGAGTAGTTACTCACATATATTCAGGTGATATGTATTGCACCACTAGAGGATATTTTTCTAGTTTTGTACCATTATAGGTTGTATAGCCCATTTTTGTACCATTATTACATGTTTTGTACAATTTGAGTGGACCTAATGGTTAAGAACATTGGTTTCCTCCTAGGAGGTTACATGTTCAAATTAAGAGGGGGTAGGGTATGTACACCTTCATAAACTTTAGCAATCAAATTTTTGCGCAGAGGGAGTCTATTGTCCCACAAAAAAAGGGTTCTCATACATCAATTTGGTGTTTGTCTTGACTGTGACCTCACACACACACACATGGATTTGTTTCTAGCAATGTGAAAATGATGTGATTGAAAATTTTATTATTATGTACATGCATGCTTTAAATACACACACACACACACACACACACACACACACACACACACACACACACACACACACACACACACACACACGTGCGCACGCACCTGGTTTTGTTTCTAGCAATGTGAAACTGATGTGATTACAAATTTTATTATTATGTACATGTGTGATTTAAATCTATGAATGTGACAAATTCCATCCGAGAACATAATTATCCAATGAATAAGTAAATGCGATTCATTTCGCTGGTTTCAATCCCATTTCTTCACCCATGTGAGCATCACCCGATGCAATGAGTGCTAAGTGCACTATTCAAATCATGAGAATTATTGGTCAATTGCGACTAATACTCATGGATATGGGTCATAGATTAATGACTTACACTACACATTTAATCCTGAAAATGATATCTAATATGTTGCATTGCGGAAGCCCCCCTATGCTTAAATAAGTAAATCCATTAACTCTTCTTGGCACATGAATATAAGTAATGTACTCAAAAGAGTGATAAAAAAGTCTTACCCATAAAAATTTATGTAGAATATTAGTATCACACACATGGTAAATATTGTTCAACTGAAGCAACGCCAATTGAGAATCCAAGTGAACACTTAAATGTTGTATACCAAGAGAAATAGATTTAGAGAGGAATTCAATGCTCATAATATACTTCAAAACATTATTGGTTGTAGGACCAATGCAAATACCACCCGACTTCATAATTTGACTTGTGGGAAAATAAATAACCCAAGTTGTGGAAGCAATATTCTTAGTGTGTCGAAAAACATCGTTGACAAATCCTACATAGATGAGGATGCTCACAAACATCTACCAATTAATGATAAATCATGATAAGCATGACTCACAAAACTAAACTAACAAATAAAGTAGAAATTCAAACTTATATGAAACACGTACAAAGAGATTGTGTGGCATTAATGTGTGACATACCCAACCACCCACAGGCCGGGGCATGCTACCTTCAAGCCTGTCCTTGGACTTCTTTCTCTTACCGATACCTTTTTAAAATTTAAGGATGCATAAAAGAAAAGACTTTAACGACATGCACAACAATATCCAGTGAGCATGCATAGTCTAAAGATTCAATTAAACGATAATTAAATATACATAACGGAAATACATTCATATACATGTAAATGATACCATAACATAGAGAAATTATCTTTATGAAAGATGACACCAACTGGCTGCAGACCAAGGATGTTCCACCCAACCATAGACACCACTGCTCCAAATCTCAACAGTAGTGTCACCCCCGAGCCAAGGCTATGAATCCACAAGGACGGTTCTAGAGTGTACTTGTCTTCCCAAACCAGTTAGCTCTCAATATCTCATAGGTTTCCCAACACCCACAACAATCCCCGTACCCAAATCTCTTCCACCCAGCATGTACCACCCCAAGAGAACAAACCTCCACCCTTCTCTGCCATGCAGTCCCTCAGGTAGTCCTTCTCCTTTTTCCAGGGCCTCCAGCACAGTTGGTCCAAAATCTCAATGCTGGAACTCTCAAGACTCACAGTTGTGAGAAAAACAGGGCACATGCCAACACATCTCAGACATGCAGGCCCCAGGTCATGACTAGATCACACCAGCGACCACTACAACCAACTATCCCATGGCTAATTCTCTAGCAATTCGGTTCCCTTTCCCAAGCCAAGAAGCAGATGATTAATGGATAAATGAATGGGTAAGGGGGTGAATGAAAGTGTGTGAGGAAAATGAATGAACGTACAGGAAAATCAGTGAACAAGCCATCTGTCGAACCCCCCCATCAGACCATAGGCAGGTTTAAGTAACTTCATGGGGAATCAAGAACCTCCTAGCCATCCCCAAGAAGCTCACATAACCGATCCCCTCCCTTAGGCAAAAAGGGTAATTAACATATAAATAAACATTTAGCCCCTCAAGGACCCTCTCTTGTGGAATCATAGCCCCCTATAACTCCAGTCCTTGTCCGTCTAGTAGCCAATGATGTGTTTATTATTAATAATGATCAAAACATTACATTTCTTGGGCACACTGGCCCTTTAATAATTGTTTGGGCACTCAGGCCTCTCAACATTGTAACAATACATTATTTAAAAATGGGGGTTTAGAACCTGGGGTGTTACATACCCTCCCCCTTATTTTGGCATTATCCTCAGTGCATATACAAAATAGAGATCAAAATCTCAAATTTATTCAAAAAGTTGCGGGTACTCTGCCCGCATGGCATCTTCATGCTCTCAGGTAGCATCTTCAGGACCGTAGCAGGTCCACTGAACTATTACCATCTCTATAACTCAATTCCAGAGCATTTTGACTTTTCTGTCCAGTACCTGCACTGGCTGAACTTGAAAATATCCCTCTGTCTCTACCTGAATCATACACCAATCAATAACATGGTTAGGATCATGTACACATTTCTTTAGTAAATATACATGAAATACATTATGCACATTCATGGAAGCAGGAAATGCAAGCATGCATGCAACTGGCCCTATTCTATCCAATATTTCAAATGGACCACAAAATTTGGCTGCCAGCTTTGTACAACTATCCAATTTCAAAGAGATTTTCTTGGGCTTCACTTTCAAAAGTACATGCTCCCTGACTTTAAAATCTCTAGCTGTCCTGTTCTTGTCTGCATAAAATTTATGTCTATCTTGATCTGCCTTTAAATTCTGCTTGATATTGATCACTTGGTCTTCCATGTCCTTGAGCAACTCCGGACCAAGTACCACTCTATCTACTGGGTTTTCCCAACTTACTAGAGTATCGCATTTCCTACCGTACAAGGCTTCAAATGAGCTCATTCTCAATGAAGCTTGATACCCATTATTATATGCAAACTCAACCAAGTGTAAGTAATCTTCCCACTTAGATGGCTTATCCATCATATACATTCTCAACATGTCTTCAATTATTCGATTGAATCTCTCTGTTTTCCCATCTGTCTGGGGATGATATGCTGTGCTAAAGTTTAGATTTGTGCCAAATCCTTTAAAAAATCCCCTCCAGAAATTGGAGGTGAACTTTGAATCTCTATCCGAGACAATTGTCCTAAGTATCCCATGCAACCTAGAAATTTCCTTCATGAAAATTTCTGCAATATTATCCATTGTATGAGTTGTCTTCACATGCACAAAATGAGAAGCCTTTGTTAATTTGTCAACCACCACCATGATTGAATCATGTTTCTTATTCATTCTGGGTAATCCTGTGATGAAATCCATGGTGATCACTTCCCATTTCTTCTCTGGAATTGGAAATGGCTGCAGCAAACCCGCTGGGTGCCTATGCTCAGCCTTCACCTTCTAACATTCCATACATCGAGCGATGTAATCAACAACATCCTTCTTCATTCCCAGCCAAAAGAAATGGCTTCTTACTGTTGTAATTGTTTTCTCGTAACCGGGATGTCCAGCATAAGGAACATCATGCATTTCCTTCAGTACCAAATTCCTCAGTTCTCCAAAACTAGGAACATAGATTCTATTTTTACGCATGAGTAGTATGTCTCTCATACTCCTTTATTTTCTGTTGTACATCTCCTTGCTGTAAGTTTTCCTTTACCTATAGGTAATGTTGGTCTGTAAAAAGGCCATCTAAAATTATGCTCTTCAATTCTGATTGATGCATACTGACAACAATAGCATGCATGAGATGAAATCTTCTACTAAGTGCATTGACAACTTTATTCTCCTTTCCCTTGATATGCTTGATATCAAAGTCATATTCACTTAGAAATTCCAACCACCTTGCTTGCCTGGAATTCAAGGTCGACTGTTCAAAAATATACTTCAGGGCAATGTGGTCTGTCCTTATTTCAAATTTATTCCCCATGAGATAATGCCTCCACATCCTCAAGGCATGAACAATGGCTGCAAGTTCCAAGTCGTGGGTGGCATAGTTCCTCTCATGTTCCTTAAGATTTCTGGACTCATATCTAATGACATGTCCATTTTTCATGAGGACTTCCCAAAGTCCTTCCTTACATGCGTCTATACATACCACAAAACTTTCATTTGGGTCAACAATCTTCAACACAGGTGCACTAATAAGTAATTCCTTCAACAGATTAAAATTCTTTTCACACTTGAGTGTCCATTCAAATTTAGGTCCCTTCTTTTTGAAATAAGTGATGGGATGAGAAATCTTAGAGAACCCTACTATGAACCTTCTGTAGTATCCAACTAATCCCATAAAAGATCGGACGTTTGACACATTTCTAGGTGTTGGCCATCCTATAATGGCTTCGATATTCTCTAGATCTATTGCTATGCCCTACTCTGAAATAATGTGTCCCAAGTAATGGATTTTCTTTTGATAAAAAGAACACTTACTCAACTTGGCATACAACAGATGTTCTCTTAGTACTTGCAATACTAGTATTAAGTGATGTTCATGCTCCTCTCCAGACTTAGAATAGATAAGTATGTCATCCAATAATACCATGACAAACTTATCCAAATAATTCCTGAATATGCCATTCATTAAGCACATGAATACAGATGGTGCATTGGTCAGTCCAAATGGCACCACTACAAATTCATAATGCCCATACCTGGTCCTAAAGGCTGTCTTATGAATGTCTTCTTCCCTGATTCTTACCTGATGGTATCTTTCCCTCAGGTCAATTTTTGAAAATATCTTTTCTCCTCTTAGCTGATCAAAGAGGCCATCAATTTGGGGTAGAGGATACTTGTTATTTATAGTGTACTTGTTCAGCTGTCGAAAGTCAATACACAACCTCAAGGTTCCATCCTTATTTTTGACAAAAAGTATTGGTGCTCCCCAAGGTGAAACACTTGGACGTATGTACCCTTTCTTCAACAATTCCTCCAACTGCATTTGTAATTCTTTTAACTTTGCTGTGCTCATTCTGTAAGGTGTTTTTGACACTAGGGCAACTCCTAGCACTAAATAAATCGAGAAATCTATCTCCCTTCTTGGTGGCAATCCAGGTATTTCTTGGAGTACATCTTCAAATTCCTGTAGTACCGAGAAATCTTCGAGGCTTGGACCCTTTTTATTTTCTGGATCTTCCACATGAGCTCCATACAATTGACATCCTTTCCTAAAACATATTTTTAGCTGTAAGGATGAAATCTCCCTTATAGCGATGGGTCTTGGAACTCCTTTCATAGTGCTCTGTTTTCCATTTCCATCAAGACATGTAAATGTCTTGTTATGAAAATCTAGGACAACATGATGCTTGTCCAACCAATCCATTCCAATCAAAATATCATAAGACCCCAATGGTATGGTTTTTATATCAATACTAGTATTCACACCATTAAGACTTATGGAACAACTTATGACCATATCATGGATTCTTCTTTTGGTCCCAGTGGCTATCTGAACAAAACTTGCTTTTCCAAGTTTACTTTTCTCCAAATGTAATCTATCCACTATCTTAGGATCAATGTAGCAATGACCTGCTCCTGAATCAATCAAAATATCAATAGGTTGATTTATGATCTTACCTTCCACCTCGATCATATTGGACTGGTACTCTGCTTGTTGATCATTTAAAGCTTCATAGATTCTTCCCATATCTTCGACTGTTGTATCTTCTTGGATGTTGTGCACAATCTTTGCTCTTTCCTTTCTGTGTGGGAAATCCTTGTACATGTGATCTCCCTTGCATCCCCAACATTGGATTGGTGGTCTTCCCCTTTTTCCCAAGGAATATTCTTTCTTGAAATCTCCCTTAGCATACTGATCTTGATGATTTCTATTAGGCTCATTCCTATTGAAGGGAGGTTTGAATCCTTTCCTCCTCTGATCGGACTTTGCATTTTTCTTATCCTTGCAAGATTTCTGCAGAGATTCTCTTCCCTGGCCTTGCTCATATAGGTATTTAGCCTTCCCGATGGCCTCCGTCAAGGTCTTGGGTTCATCATACTTGATATTTTCCTTATAAAAGGCTAGAAGTCCACTTAGAAATATCTATATTTTCACTTTCTCATCACCAATGAACCGGACATACTTTAACAATCCCAAGAAATTCTTCTTGTATTCTGCCATAATCATGCTTCCCAACCTGAGTTCAAAGAACTCCTGCATTTTCTTGTCATAGAAATGCTCTGAGAGGTACTCCTTCTGGAAGTACTTCTTGAACTGCTTCCAAGTGATCCTACTTTCATTAACATGTTCCACTTGCTTTAGTTGGTCCCACCACATTGCAACTTTCCCGTGTAAATGGTAGGTGGCAATCCTGGCTTCCAAATTTGATGAATAGTTATGCAACTAAAAATATCTCCTGAGCCCAAGCAACCATGCTTCGACATCATCTTCCCTTTCTCTTTCACCCTCAAAGGAAGGTGGCTTGAGCTTCCTCAACTCTCCTTGCAAACTATCTATCTCTTGTTTCCTTCTTTGGTGTCTAACAGGAGACACCTTTGGACTCTTATAGGATCATCTTATGCATAAAAATTTCTTTTCGAGTAAGGAGGTGAGTGGTGTCCATGAGCTCTGCTAGCAGATATGGAATAACCATATCTTCCATGATCATCCCTTCTTTCATGGCACATGCCTTCTTCCTCTTGTTTTGAGTTTGATCCCTTCTTCGTTTGTCTCTACAACTGATTTAAGCTTCACAACACTTGAGCATTTATCTGAATTTTCTCTCTCATCAGTCTCTCATTGTCTTCTTTGTAGCTTTTCACTTCCATCTTCAGGCTTCTTACCATTTCTATTAACATTTCCTTCTCTCCTTTTCCATTGTGTCCATTGGACTCTGTCTCTACATTACCAACTCTGGTATTTTGGACTTCAGCCTCCTTATCTTGACTGGAGGCTCCGTCGCCTTCTTCCATTTCCTCAACACGCATCCCGAGTTGATGTGTTTAAACCCCTTAATTTTGTAAAATGTGAAAGTGACCATTTTGTTAGAATTATGCATATGATAAACAAAATTTCCAAACCATGCTACAAGTCTCTTTATTTTTTTTCTTCATGGAGATCATATCCCCATTCTTTGAAAATAACAGTGTCCTGTTATCCTTGGTCGACACAGAATCTCATCCTGTGCAGGTGCTTCCTTCAAACCACCTTCCCAAGTGACCACGACTAGAAATTGCGGCTAAATCCTTCCTTAGCACTTTTCTATCTCGAAGACAACCAATTCGACCCTTATCCTTCCTTCCCTCAACTCTCAATCTGCATATGACCATGACCATGAACCTGAGCTTAGCTGAAAAAGCACTTGTCCAGAGCTTCAGGACTTCGAAACTTTTGGCCAAGACCAGATCAATGGTCCTTGTCTTCTTTCACAATCAACGATCGAGATCCACTTCGGGACTCCGTGCTTCAGGAGTCTCAACCTTCCTCGCTTGCCTCCTCCTGGAACGCTTTTACCTAGAGTTCATGATCTGCCGATGGGTGTTCTCCCACAGATCAATGGCTGTGAATCACTTCGGCTCTTTGGGCTTCAAAAGTTTCAAACTTTCCTTCTGCACTTTCTCCCGGAGTGCTTTCACCCAAAGTCGATGATCCTTCGACGTGTGTCTTCTG
This sequence comes from Picea engelmannii, assembly GCA_009831015.1. Lineage (NCBI taxonomy): Eukaryota > Viridiplantae > Streptophyta > Pinopsida > Pinales > Pinaceae > Picea > Picea engelmannii. The sequence continues at coordinate 300,696 of ML787249.1, forward strand.
GAATCGCCAGTCGATATGTAATTCGACCTTCGGGAGTTTTCAACCCAACGCAACCTGCCACATCTTTCCCCTTTGGAGTGCCCAGTCTCTAGATTGCACGATATGTCACCACGTGGCAAAATACTGGAAGTGGACACGTGGTCCGATCATGCGAGTGACACATGTCACGTTCTAAATGATTATTCAATACTCAAAATTCTCAAAAATTACTGACACATGACACACATCCCATGTGTCCATGTCATCCCAGGTGACGTCTACAAGCCAAGTCACTTTGGGAATTCCATGATCCACATCACCTCTAGGTGACATCATTGGGCCCCATCACTTCGGCTCTTCGAGCTTCAGGACTTTAAGAGTTTCGATGCTAACACACTTTCAATTGTCCCAAACTCTGCATTCTCGAATTGGCCAATCTGTCACCATGTGTCCTCCTAGATTGAATGACTAAGATTCCCTTCAGGTCTTCACCCGAAGTCCATGGATCTGTACCATGTGCCCTCCTTAATCTGACGGTTGAGGCTTACTTCGGGTCTTCGGACTTCGAAAATCTCAAATTTCAAAACTTATCTAGCCCCACTGTCTTTTATCCAAAGCCCTGGATTTGGTGACGCATGGCTCTTGGCATATCAATGGTTGAGATCCTTTCAGGTCTTCGGGTTTCGAAAATATGAAACTTCAAACCCCTCGAAGTACATGGGATTCTTCCGTGCGTCCTTTTGAATCAGACGGTTGAGGATTTCTTTGGGCCTTCACCTGAAATCCACAGATTTACGCCATGTCTCTTTTGGATCAGATGACCCAAATTCACCTCGGGCGATCCGATGCTTGATATTTACTCTAGACGATATGGCAACTGAGATCTATTTTAGATGATCGGATGATCGATATTTACTTCATCTCTTCGGATCTCTGAACTTCGAGAGTTTCAAATCTCAACTAAAAACCTCTCGAACAGATTTCTCTGGAGTTACTAATCTGTTGACAAGTACCTCTTGGTGATCGACGATCAGGATCTACTTCGGCTATACAGAGTTTCAATGTTCAAGACCTAACATGTCACATCACTGCATGCTTTTCAATTTGTGGGGGCACTCATTGACGGTTTGGAGTAACCCTCTTTTCTCCCTACAATTCTCCTGATGCTGACACATAACCCCTTGGGGAAACCGTGGTTTGGATTGCGGGACCACCTTGGGAAATTATCTCCCGTGCAACTTGGTTCCTCGTAATACCTCATGTCCATTGATCTCTCTCTCCCATGGGATCCGATGGTTGTGATGTTATCCCTTGCTTCCTTTTCATCAGATGACCCCTGTTCACCTATCCTCCGATCCAATGATCTCGGATCTCTCCTGATCCTACAGTGGAGATCACTCCCGAATTCGAAGGGGATGGTCACGATCCTTCAAACCCCTTACACGGGTCTCTAACATTCTATCTCCTACATATATTCTGCAACACCAATCCTCCTGAGTTTTTCAACTCCACAGTCAGAATTCGATCTCGATCCCGAGACTCTGACCAACAGACCCGACCCATATCGGCTCGGTGTTTCAACTAAAAGCTTTGTTACCATTCTATAACATACCCAACCACCCACAGGCCGGGGCATGCTACCTTCAAGCCCACACTTGGAATTATTTCTCTTACCGATACCTTTTTAAAATTTAAGGATGCATAAAAGAAAAGACTTTAACGACATGCACAACAATGTCCAACAAGCATGCATAGTCTAAAGATTCAATTAAACGATAATTAAATATACACAATGGAAATACATTCATATACATGTAAATGATACCATAATAAAGAGCACTCATCTTTATGAAAGATGACACCAACTGGCTGCAGACCAAGGACATTCCACCCAACCGTAGACACCATTGCTCCAAATCTCAACAACAGTGTCACCCCCAAGCTAGGGCTATGAATCCACAAGGATAGTTCAAGACTGTACTTGGCTTCCCAAACTAGTCATCTCTCAAGCTCTCATAGGTTTCCCAACACCCACAACAATCCTAGTACCTAGCTCTCTTCCACCCTTCTCTGCCACTCAATCCCTCAGGCAATCCTTCTCCTTTTTCCAGGGCCTTCAACACAGGTGGTCCAGAATCTCAATGATGGAACTCTCAGGACTCACAGTTGTGAGAAAAATAGGGCACAAGACAATGCATCTCATACATGTAGCCCCCAGGTCACGACTATATCACACTAGCGACCACTACATCCAAATATCCCATGGATAATTCTCCAACAATTCGGTTCCCTTTCCCAAGCCAAGATGCGGATGATGGATGGATCAATGAATGGGTAAGAGGGTGCATGAAAGTGCGTGAGGGAAATGAATGAATGTGTAGTAAAATCAGCGAACAAGCCATCAGTCGAACCTCCCATCATACCATAGGCAGGTTTAAGTAACTTCATGGGGAATCAAGAACCTCGTAGCCTTCCCTAAGAAGCTCACGTAACCGATCCCCTCCCTTAGGAAAAAAGGGTAATTAACATAGAAATAAACATTTATCCCCTCAAGCCCCCTCTCTTATGGAATCATATCCCCTATAACTCTAGTCCTTGTCCGTCTAGCAGCGAACGATGTGTTTATTATTATTATTATTATTTTATGTCTGGAGGAATCAACAACTAGTTGGGCATGTGCTTGCGTTACACGTGGCCGTGTTATCCAACTGCTACCACTATAACCTCCAGGTGTGCCCACGCGACCCCATACACGGCACACATTGTAAGTCGGGGGGAATTGAACTTGAAACCTCATGGAACTTCATATCACGACACTTGCCAATTGAGCTGCCCCCCCGGGGGCAACGATGTGTTTATTATTAATAATGATCAAAACATTACATTTCTTGGGCACACTGGCCTTTTAATAATTGTTTGGGCACTCATGCCTCTTAGTATTGTAACAATACATACTGCCTATGCATAATACCTCTTTAGATATATCCATTACAAGGATCATCCAAAGGTTTCCCTTCATAGTCAACAACTCATAAGCTCCTTTATTGAGAACTTGTTTTACAATGTAAGGTCCAAACTACATCGTATCAAATTTACCTACTCCCAAATTATTGTTATCCTAAACAAGGATAAGGTCCCCTTTAGAAAACACGTGAGGATGAACATTCTTATCATTCTAAAATTTGATATGATTATTTTGTGCCTTTATTTGTGGTGGAATCTTGATGATGTTCATCAAGATGTTCGAGAT
>ML787249.1:303974-323184 GCA_009831015.1 Picea engelmannii
GGAAGGGACCCAAGTCCTCTTTCTCCTTTGTGTATCTTTGGATTTCATCTATCAGACCAGCTAATACATTGGTGATATTGGTCCATTGTCATTTGTTTTTGTTTTTATTTCTATGCTCATAGTTTTGTTTATTTTTTGTTTAAGTCTTGTTAATAGCTTAGTTGTTTTCTTTCTAACCTTTTACATCACAACTGTCATGACTAGCAGAGCCCAACTAGGCATGTAAGCACTCACTTTTTGCTCACACATTGACGAAAAGAGTGCAAACACCTACTTTAAAATATCTCGCTGTCCTGTTCTTGTCTGCATAAAATTTATGTCTATCTTGAGTTGCCTTTAAATTCTGCTTGATATTGACCACCTGGTCTTCCATGTCCTTGAGAAACTCCGACCCAAGTACCACTCTATCTGCTGGGTTTTCCCAACTTACTAGAGTATCACATTTCCTACCGTACAAGGCTTCAAATGAGCTCATTCTCAATGAAGCTTGATACCCATTATTATATGCAAACTCAACCAAGTGTAAGTAATCTTCCCACTTAGATGGCTTATCCATCACATACATTCTGAACATGTCTTCAATTATTCGATTGAATCTCTCTGTTTTCCCATCTGTTTGGGGATGATATGCTGTGATAAAGTTTAGATTTGTGCCAAATCCTTTAAAAAATCCCCTCCAGAAATTGGAGGTAAACTTTGAATCTCTATCCGAGACAATTGTCCTAAGTATCCCATGCAACCTAGAAATTTCCTTCATGAAAATTTCTGCAATATTATCCACTGTATAAGTTGTCTTCACAAGCAAAAAATGAGAAGCCTTTGTTAATTTTTCAACCACCACCATGATTGAGTCATGTTGCTTATTCGTTCTGGGTAATCCTGTGATGAAATCCATGGTGATCACTTCCCATTTCTTCTCTGGAATTGGAAATGGCTGTAGCAAACCCGCTGGGTGCCTATGCTCAGCCTTCACCTTCTGACATTCCATACATCGAGCAATGTAATCAACAACATCCTTCTTCATTCCCAGCCAAAAGAAATGGCTTCTTACTGTTGTAATTTTTTTCTGGTAATCGGGATGTCCAACATAAGGAACATCATGCATTTCCTTCAGTACCGAATTCCTCAGTTATCCAAAACTAGGAACATAGATTCTATTTTTACGCATGAGTAGTCTGTCTTCCTTTATCTCATACTCCTTTATTTTTTGCTGTACATATCCTTGATGTAAGTTTTCCTTTACCTGTAGGTAATGCTGGTCTGTAAAAAGGCCATCTAAAATTATTCTCTTCAAGTCTGACTGATGCATACTGACAACAGTAGCATGCATGAGATGAACTCTTCTACTAAGTGCATTGACAACTTTATTCTCCTTTCCCTTGATATGATTGATATCAAAGTCATATTCACTTAGAAATTCCAACCACCTTGTTTGTCTGGCATTCAAGGTCGACTGTTCAAAAAGATACTTCAGGACAATGTGGTTTGTCTTTATTTCTAATTTATTCCCCATGAGATAATGCCTCCACATCCTCAAGGCATGAGCAATGGCTGCAAGTTCCAAGTCGTGGGTGGCATAGTTCCTCTCATGTTCCTTAAGATTTCTGGACTCATATCCAATGACATGTCCATTTTGCATGAGGACTCCCCAAAGTCCTTCCTTACATGCGTCTATACATACCACAAAACTTTCATTTGGGTCAGCAATCTTCAACATAGGTGCACTAATACGTAATTCCTTCAACAGATTAAAATTATTTTCACACTTGAGTGTCCATTCAAATTTAGTTCCCTTCTTTTGAAAAGAAGTGATGGGATGATAAATCTTAGAGAACCCTACTATGAACCTTCTGTAGTATCCAACTAATCCCATAAAAGATCTGACGTTTGACACATTTCTAGGTGTTGGCCATCCTATAATGGCTTCGATCTTCTCTAGATCTACTACTATGCCCTACTCTGAAATAATGTGTGCCAAGTAATGGATTTGCTTTTGATAAAAAGAACACTTACTCAACTTGGCATACAACAGATGTTCTCTTAGTACTTGCAATACCAGTATTAAGTGATGTTCATGCTCCTCTCCAGACGTAGAATAGATAAGTATGTCATCCAAGAATACCATGACAAACTTATCCAAATAATTTTTGAATATGCCATTAATTAAGCACATGAATACAGATGGTGCATTGGTTAGTCCAAATGGCACCACTACAAATTCATAATGCCCATACCTGGTCCTAAAGGCTGTCTTATGAATGTCTTCTTCCCTGATTCTTACCTGATGGTATCTTTCCCTCAGGTCAATTTTTGAAAATATCTTTTCTCCTCTAAGCTGATCAAAGAGGTCATCAATTTGGGGTAGAGGGTACTTGTTATTTATAGTGTACTTGTTCATCTTTCGGAAGTCAATACACAACCTCAAGGTTCCATCCTTCTTTTTGACAAAAAGTACTGGTGCTCCCCAAGGTGAAACACTTGGACGTATGTACCCTTTCTTCAACAATTCCTCCAATTGAATTTGTAATTCTTTTTACTTTGTTGTGCTCATTCTTTAAGGTGTTTTTGATGCCGGGGCAGCTCCTGGCACTAAATAAATTGAGAAATCTATCTTCCTTCTTGGTGGCAATCCAGGTATTTCTTGGAGTACATCTTCAAATTCCTGTAGTACCTAGAAATCTTCGAGGCTTAGACCCTTTTTATTTTCTGGATCTTCCACATGAGCTCCATACAATTGACATCCTTTCCTAAAACATATTTTTAGCTGTAAGGCTGAAATCTCCCTTATAGTGATGGGTCTTGGAACTCCTTTCATAGTGCTCTGTTTTCCGTTTCCATCAAGACATGCAAATGTCTTGTTATGAAAATCTAGGACAACATGATGCTTGTACAACCAATCCATTCCAATTAGAATATCATAAGACCCCAATGGTATGGTTTTTAGATCAATACTAGTATTCACACCATTAAGACTTATGGAACAACTTCTGACCATATCATGGATTCTTCTTTTGGTCCCAGTGGCTATCTGAACCAAACTTGCTTTTCCAAGTTTACTTTTCACCAAATGTAATCTATCCACTATCTTAGGATCAATGTAGCAATGAATTGCTCCTGAATCAATCAAAATAGGTTGATTTATGATCTTACCTTCCACCTCGATCATATTGGACTGGTACTCTGCTTGTCGATCATTTAAAGCTTCATAGATTCTTCCCATATCTTCGACTGTTGTAGCACAGTCTTCGCTCTTTCCTTTCTGTGTGGGCAATCCTTGTACATGCGATCTCCCTTGCATCCCCAACATTGGATTGGTGGTCTTCCCCCTTTTCCCAAAGAATATTCTTTCTTAAAATATCCCTTAGCATACTGATCTTGATGATTTTTATTAGGCTCATTCCTATTGAAGGGAGGTTTGAATCCTTTCCTCCTCTGATTGGACTTTGCATTTTTCTTATCCTTGCAAGATTTCTATAGAGATTCTCTTCCCTGGCCTTGCTCATATAGGTATTTATCCTTCCCGATGGCCTTCGTCAAGGTCTTGGGTTCATCATACTTGATATTTTCCTTATAAAAGGATGGGAGTCCACTTAGAAATCTCTGTATTTTCACTTTCTCATCACCAATGAACCGGACATACTTTAACAATCCCAAGAAATCCTTCTCGTATTCTGCCATAGTCATGCTTCCCAACCTAAGTTCAAAGAACTCCTGCATTTTCTTGTCATAGAAATGCTATGAGAGGTACTCCTTCTGGAAGTACTTCTTGAACTGCTTCCAAGTGATCCTACTTTCATTAACATGTTCCACTTGCTTAAGTTGGTCCCACCACATTGCAACTTTCCTATGTAAATGGTAGGTGGAAATCCTGGCTTCCAGATTTGATGAATAGATATGCAACTAAAAATATCTCTTGAGCCCAAGCAACCATGCTTCGACATCATATTCCCTTTCTCTTTCACCCTCAAAGGAAGGTGGCTTGAGCTTCCTCAACTCTCCTTGAAAACTATCTACCTCTTGTTTCCTTCTTTGGTGTCTAACAAGAGACACCTTTGGACTTCTTACGGGATCATCTGATGCATAACAATTTATTTTGAGTAAGGAGGTGAGTGGTGTCCATGAGCTCTGCTAGCAGATATGGAATAACCATATCTTCCATGATCATCCCTTCTTTCATGGCACCTGCCTTCTTCCTCTTGTTTTGAGTTTGATCCCTTCTTCGTTTGTCTCTACAATTGATTTAAGCTCCACAACACTTGAGAATTTATCTGAATTTTCTCTCTCATCAGTCTCTCGTTGTCTTCTTTGTGGATTTTCACTTCCATATTCAGACTTCTTACCATTTCTATTAATGTTTCCTTCTCTCCTTTTCCATTGTGTCCATTGGACTCTGTCTCTACATTACCAACTCCGGTATTCTGGCCTTCGGCCTCCTTATATTGATTGGAGGCTCCATCGCCTTCTTCCATTTCCTCAACACGCATCCTGAGTTGATTTGTTTAAACCCCTTAATTTTGTAAAATGCGAAAGTGACCATTTTGTTAGAATTATGCACATGATAAACAAAATTTCCAAACCATGCTACAGGTCTCTTTATTTTTTTTGTTCATGGAGATCATATCCCCATTCTTTGAAAATAATAGTGTCCTGTTATCCTTGGCTGACACAGAATCTCATCCTGTGCAGGCGCTTCCTTCAAACCACCTTCCCAAGTGACCACGACTAGAAACTGTGGCTAAATCCTTCCTTAGCACTTTTTTGTCTCGAAGACAACCAATTCGACCCTTATCCCTCCTTCCCTCAGCTCTCAATCTGCATATGACCATGGAAATGACCCTGTGCTTAGCTGAAAAAGCACTTGTCTAGATCTTCGGGACTTCAAAAATTTCGGCCAAGACTGTATCAATGGTCCTGGTCTTCTTTCACAATCAACAATTGAGATCCACTTCAGGACTCCGTGCTTCAGGAGTCTCAACCTTCCTCGCTTGCCTCCTCCCGGAATGCTTTTACCTAGAGTTCATGATCTGGCGAGGGGTGTCCTCCCACATATCAATGGCTGTGAATCGCTTCGGCTCTTTGGGCTTCAAAAGTTTCAAAATTTCCTCCTGCACTTTCTCCTGGAGTGCTTTCACCCGAAGTCGACGATCCTTCGACGTGTGTCTTCTGGAATCACTGGTCGATATGTAATCCGACCTTCGGGCCTTCAGGATTTTTTAACCCAATGAAACCTGCCACATCTTTCCCCTCTAGAGTGCCCAGTCTCCAGACTACACGATCTATCGCCACATGGAAAAATACTGGAAGCGGACACGTGGCCCAATCATGCGGGTGACACGTGTCACGTTCTAACTGATTCTTCAATACTCAAAATTCTCAAAACTTACTGACACGTGGCACACATCTCATGTGTCCACGTCATCCCAGGTGATGTCCACAAGCCACGTCACTTTGGGAATTCCATGATCCACATCACCTCTAGGTGACGTCATCGGGCCCCATCACTTCGGCTCTTTGAGCTTTGGGACTTTAGGAGTTTTGATGCTAGCACACTTCCAATTCTCCTCAACTTTGCATTCCCGAATTGGCCAATCTGTTGCCATGTATCCTCCTAGATTGGACAACTAAGATTCCCTTCGGGTCTTCACCCGGAGTCCACGGATCTGCACCACATGCCCTCCTTAATCTGATGGTTGAGGATTACTTCGGGTCTTCGGACTTCGAAAATCTCAAATTTCAAAACTTATCTAGCCCCACTGTATTTTATTTGAAGCCCTGGATTTGGTGACGCATGGATCTCGGCAGATCAATGGTTGAGATCCTTTCAGGTCTTCGGGTTTAAAAAATCTGAAACTTCAAACCCCTCGAAGTACATGGGATTTTGTCGTGTGTCCTTTTGAATCAGATGGTTGAGGATTTCTTTGGGCCTTCACTTGAAATCCATAGATTTACGCCATGTCTCTTTTGGATCAGATGACCCAAATTCACCTCGGGCGATCCAATGCTTGATATTTACTCCAGACGATCTGGCAACTGAGATCTATTTTAGATGATCAGACGATCGAGATTTACTTCGTCTCTTCGGATCTCTGGGATTCTAGAGTTTCAAATCTCAACTGAAAACCTCTCAAAGAGATTTCTCCGGAGTTACTGATCTGCTGACATGTACCTCTTGGTGATCGAGGATCAGGATCTACTTCGGCTATACAGAGTTTCGATGTTCAAGACCTAACATGTCACATCACTGCATGCTTTTCAATTTGTGGGGGCACGCATCAACGGTTTGGAGTAACCCTCTTTTCTCCCTGCAATTCTCCTGATGCTAACACATAACCCCTTGGGGAAATCGTGGTTTGGATTGTGGGACCGCCTTGGGAAATTATCTCCTGTGCAACTTTGTTCCCCATAATACCTCTTGTCCATTGATCTCTCTCTCCCATGGGATACGACAGTTGTGACATTATCCCTTGCTTCCTTTTTATTGGATGACCCCTGTTCACCTGTCGTCCGATCCAACGATCTCAGATCTCTCTCGATCCTACAGTGGAGATCACTCCCGAATTCGAAGGGGACGGTCACGATCCTTCGAACCCCTTACACGGGTCTCTAACGTTCTATCTCCTACGCAGATTCTACAATGCCATTCCTCCCGAGTTTTTCAACTCCATGGTTAGAATTTGATCTCGACCCCGAGACTCTGACCAATAGACCCGACCCATACCGGTTCAATGTTTCAACTAGAAGCTTTGATACCATTCTATAACATACCCAACCACCCATAGGCCGGGGCATGCTACCTTCAAGCCCACCCTTGGAATTCTTTCTCTTACCGATACCTTTTTAAAATTTAAGGATGCATAAAAGAAAAGACTTTAATGACATGCAAAACAATATCCAGTAAGCATGCATAGTCTAAAGATTCAATTAAACGATAATTAAATATACACAATGGAAATACATTCATATACATGTAAATGATACCATAACAGAGAGCACTTATCTTTATGAAAGATGACACCAACTGGTTGCAGACCAAGGACGTTCCACCCAACTATAGACACCACTGCTCCAAATCTCAACAACAGTGTCACCCCCGAGCTAGGGCTATGAATCCACAAGGATAGTTCAAGAGTGTACTTGGCTTCCCAAACTAGTAAGCTCTCAAGCTCTCATAGGTTTCCCAACACCCACAACAATCCTAGTACCTAGCTCTCTTCCACCCTTCTCTGCCACTCAGTCCCTTAGGTAGTCCTTATCCTTTTTCCAGGGCCTTCAACATAGGTGGTCCAGAATCTCAATGCTGGAACTCTCAGGACTCACAGTTGTGAGAAAAATAGGGCACAAGACAATGAATCTCATACATGTAGCCCCTAGGTCACGAGTGGATCACACTAGCGACCACTACATCCAAATATCCCGTGGATAATTCTCCAACAATTCGGTTCCCTTTCCCAAGCCAAGACACAGATGATGGATGGATCAATGAATGGGTAAGAGGGTGCATGAAAGTGCGTGAGGGAAATGAATGAACTTGTAGGAAAATCAGTGAACAAGCCATCAACCGAACCCCCCATCAGACCAGAGGCGGGTTTAAGTAACTTCGTGGGGAATCAAGAACCTCCTAGCCTTCCTTAAGAAGCTCACGTAACCGATCCCCTTTCTTAGGAAAAAAGGGTAATTAACATAGAAATAAACATTTATCCCCTCAAGCCCCCTCTCTTGTGGAATCATATCCCCTATAACTCTAGTCCTTGTCCGTCTAGTAGCCAATGATGTGTTTATTATTAATAATGATCAAAACATTACATTTCTTGGGCACACTAGCCCTTTAATAATTGTTTGGGCACTCATGCCTCTCATCATTGTAACAATACATTATTTAAAAATGGGGGTTCAGAACCTAGGGTGTTACATATTGCCTACGCATAGTACCTCTTTAGATAGATCCATTACAAGGATCATCCAAATGTTTCCCTTCATAGTCAACAACTCATAAGCTCCTTTATTGAGAACTTGTTTTACAATGTAAGATCCAAACTACATCGTATCAAATTTACCTACTCCCAACTTATTGTTATCCTAAACAAGGATAAGGTCCCCTTTAGAAAACACGTGAGGATGAACATTCTTATCATTCTAAAATTTGATATGATTATTTTGTGCCTTTATTTGTGGTGGAATCTTGATGATGTTCATCAAGATGTTCGAGATACAAGACACATTCGTCCTTAGTTGTTGCATTGGGAATGAGTTTAATAGCTAGTTTCAATGAAGGGATTTCACATTCAATGGGAAGGACCACCTCTACTCCATGCACAAATTGGAAAGGATTAAATTTCGTGGTAGTATTAACCGAGGTTCTATATACCCAAAGAGCAGGAAAAATCAGAAGATGCAAATTGGATTTATTCTTATTGACTGTCCTTTGAAGAATAGTCTTCAAGATATGATGAATGGCCTCTACTTGCACATTATCCTAAGGATAATATAGTGATGAGTTCCCCTGGAGAAAACCCAACTGATCTGCCAATTTCAACATCATTTTGTTTTTAAAATGTGAATCATGATCAATGAAAATATCTCAAGGCACAAAAAACCTGCAAATAATATGATTCAAAACAAATAATTTGTTGTCTTACTGTCATTTATGAAGGTCAACACAACTTATTCCCACTTAGTGAAGTATTTGATGGCCACAATAATGTACTTGTGACCATCTACCAAAGCAGGTTGAAATGTCATAAAATCCACTTTCCACTTGGAAATGGGACCAACAATAACAATAGGATGTAATAGAGTAGGATGTGCACACACTTTCTTAGCACATATTTGACAAGGATGAAACTTCTTGATAGCTTTGATACAATATTTAAAAATTGATGGACAAAAGTATCACGTGCACAATTTTTTTTGGGTTGTTGCCATCCCAGAAACATGACCACCATACCATTGTGGAAATAATTCAAAACTCTCTCAGCATCCTCATGATTTAAATGTTGATGCAAGATAAGGTCTATATATATTGTTGGGCATGATGACGAATACATTGGTCCTCATCGTGAGAAAGATGAGGGCAGAATCTTTGAGTTTGAAGATGCACAATTATATCTCTATACTAGGGATCTGTCGAGTCAATGAGGAATAGATGCTCTTCGAGTAAGGATTCATTTTCAACATGATCCTCTCTATGTTGTGGTAACTTTGACATTATCTCAACAAAAGCTAAATATTTTTGATTTCACCGATACAAATTCCAAGTCAAATTATTATACAATGATAATCCACTTAGCATACTTGCCTCTGATTATTCATTGGGTCAATATATACTACATAGGATTAGAATTTGTAGTAACTAGAGTTTGTACAAGAAGCATATAGTGTTGAATCCTTTTCACAACATGAACTATTATGAACACCAACTTCTCAATATAAGAGTACCTCAATTCGGGTCCAACGATCTCTTTATTAAGATAGTAAATTACATGTTCTTGATGTGACTCATCTTCTTGAACCAAGATCATCCCAATAGTTGATTCATATGATGCAATATATAAAAATAAGTCCCTGCTGTAGTTTGGAGGACTTAGCAATGGGGTTGACATGAGGGAATTTTTCAAAGCCTCAAAACGACATTGTACTTGGTCATCCCACATAAATGACACTCCTTTCTTTCCAAAGTGCATGAAGCCCTTCACAATCTCAACATAATTTGTAATGAATTGTCACAAGAAGTTCACTTTCCCTAGAAGACTATGAAGTTGATGGATAAATTGTGGGGAGGAAACTAAAATATTTCCTCAACCTTCAAAGGATCAATCATAATCCCATTCTTAGACGTAATAAATCCAAGTAATCTCCCAGACTCCACAAAAAAATGCACTTATGAGGGTTTAGGTGAATCTTATAATATTTGCATCTCTCAAACATAACATGGATATGAGATGGATGTTGATCCCTTTCTTGGAACGAGTGACAAAATCATCCAGATAAGCTTCAACAATATGATTAATATCATGGAAATGATACAAAATGGTCCACTTCAAAGTAGCCCCAACATTTTAAAGGATGAATGACATTTTTTTTATATGAAAACATGTCGTAAGGAAAAATAAATGCAGTCTTATGTTGATCTTTTGGATGGATCTGAATTTGATTATAACCATAAAATCCATCCCTAAAGGAAGAAATGTCGTTTATGGAAAACTCATCGATGATTTGATCAATGAAAGGCATAAGATAATTATCTCTCGGAAAATCCTTGTTTAGATATAAAAAATCAGTACACCATTAATCATACCATGCTTCTTCATGGAAGGAACCATATTGGCTACCCATTCAATTAGGGGAATTGGGTAGATAAAGCTGGCTCTAAGTAACTTTTCTATCGTGGCCATAATGGGAAAAAATTTCTTTGGATTAACTAGTTTCAACTATTGTTGAATAACTTAGCATGAGCATAAGTTGGAATTCATGTTCAACTATCGGAGGATCACTATCGGGTTTTTCTTTGTAATACTGAACAAAAACATAATAAAATTCCTTAAATATAGTAGTAAAAATTTGAATTTCATCAAGAGAACAATCTACTCCAATCAAGGTATTTTCCATGACATTGGGTTTGATAGAGATATCAATTGTCATAGTTTTATAAATGTTTTCCATATTCCCTTCCATATACGCACCCAACACAAAAATGGGATTTTGGCACAAATTGGAACCTATATTTGGGATAAAATCCTTTACTCCAACCTCTAAGTTTTCCATCTCAGGAAGAAAATATTAGTGATGATGCATGTCTTCCCATGGACGTTCTAAACTATTCATTTCCTCTAATATTTCCTCGAGGGAGGGAAAAAACATGTCTAAGGATTTAATATAGCTAAGGGGGTTGAAGGACCATATAGGCTACGTAAACTGATCACGCTCCTTCCAAAATGGGAGGTTCTAACTAGATTCTTTTAGGATTTTTGAATAGCTTGATAATTAGCTTTAACTACAAGCAAAGGTAGAAAAAAACACAGATATCCAATTCCATACTTGAAAGCCATTGGATCTAGGATGATCCATGGATATTCTCCAAAATAAGCAAGATTAAAGGAATTTATATGTGATGATATCAAAATCTCTTCAAAATATGATGTTTCGAAAGGATCCATAGATGCATCAATGACTAGTGGAGTTGCATAAACAAGTTCAACGGCTAAGTAACAAGCTGGTGGAGGGAATTGAAAGATACCCATGAGGGATGAGTCCTTAAGCAACCCAACACCAATTCTTTCAAATGATTCACTAGAATCACCTAAAAATGGAATGTTCATCCTAGATTTGGAATTGGAATCAATCATACAATAGGTACCAACTAGTCAATTCTAACTATTTTCCCTTGATGAGGAAATTTAATCACTTGAAAAAGTGAAGACATGAAAAAAACCATCACATACATCAAGCTCCATCCCAAAATAATATTATAGTCAGGATGAGTTTCAACGATCTCTACCTCAATATCAATAGTTTTACCTCCTAATCTAATTAGAAGGGTAGAGATGATTCCATGTGGTTTAAAAAATATATACCATCAAAATATTTTAGCAAGGTGATAAGACTAAGATAGAGAGGGCCTAAAGTCTATCAACATAAAAAATACATGATGCATTGTTATAACCCTAAATTGCACCAGGCATGCATACCTGGCATCAGGCCATCTTACTTGCTATCTTTTCCAAACCATCATTGAACAACTCTTCTAAAAAAACATTTTTTTGAAGGTGTACACACCCTTCACCACTACTACCCACGTACACATGCTTGCTGCACCACTACAGCCTGTGTACACTCACAAAAAGCGCAAAAAATGAAAATTGCAAAGGGATACGGGTTTTTGGGCTGTTACCTAACCATTTGACCGCCCATAGCCAAACACCTCAACCGTTACTATATTTTTGGCCTATAAAAGAAGGTGTTGGGGTCCCATTCCAAAGAGAAGCACGTGAGCAAAGAAAATTTTCCCATTTCAGTATTCCCCCTTTGCCCCAATATTTTGCAACCACATTGTGAGTTTGAGCCAAAATTCCTTATTCCTCCATTGCAAACCCTTGCCATTTCCCTAGAGAGAATTGAAGAGGAGAAGAATACGTGGAAGAATTTGGTGCATGGTGAAGAGCATCCCAGGACCGATTTCGAGGAGCAGTTGCCGGTCTCATATTGTAAACGACTTTTGTGAGATTAATATAAAGAAATACTTTTTCAGTCCCGCCAAATGATGTCTTAAATATTTATGATTTGTTTACATTTTTTGTTATGATGTCTAACCCACTAATCCTTATATAGAATGCATGCTTGTAGTTTCTTGTTTGTCTTTTGGTAAATGTAGGTTGGCCTTGGGAGGATATATGCAATGGAGAAACAACTAAGCGCAAAGGGATCGACACCGGACACATAGTTTAAGGTATGCCTATCGGATCCCTATACTTTGTCTTTTATGTATGATTGTGGGGTAATGACGGGATAGTTGTTAAAAGTAGGAGACTTTAGATGGTTAGCTATGCCTGCACTTTAGAACCCTGGTGTAGTCCGTAGGGTGTTTTCCCGCTATAGCAGAATTGGCGACCATACTGGGGAGACCTCTAGAGTTTTTTGGGGATATTCTTTTGGGTTCTTTGAATCAATTTATTTACTATTTTATGAGTTTTTGTAAGATTCTGTGTCTTTAAGGGATTTTGGTATTCCATACCAATACTCCCTGCCTTTACTTGATTGTTGGTTTTTATTTTTTTGAGAAGTTACATAGGTGTACACGACCTGTAGTGGGTCTGCACGTGTACATACGTGCCCTACCTTTGGACAACTCGTGTACATACACAGGCTGCTAAAGTGTCAGTAGCGTGCCTGTGTTGAGAATTTGTTTTTTTAAAGAAGAGTCAGTCATCCTCTTCCCTGTTAGAAGTCACACTTCTCAAGGGTTTTCTTGATCTAGCCCTGGTCTTTGTTATAGCAGTCTGTAGCCTAGGTCTAACCTCAACACAACTTTCTTTTTATCAAAGATTTCTTGTGTTTTCTTTATTAGGGTTTTTAGACAAGTTTGTGAGTCTGTTCTGATCTGCCTGCTTGGTATTGTTAGTGACTCCTTGCGATATGCGAAGGGATAGAAGTCATTTATTGGTCTTGACTTGTCGTCATTTTCCCCTTTTTTGCTTTAGAAGAAGAGAACATAATTCATTTTCAAATTTCTTGTTTTGAAGCATAAAACAATAAATTTTTTTTTCATTTCTTTCTTTGGTAAAAGTAGTTCAGGTTAGTTGCTTTATTTACCAAGGAAAAATAAAGTTTTCTTAAGTTATTTATTTGAATGCTTAGGACATTAAGTAGCTCGTAGTTGAGCGAAATCTTGTCTTAAGTTTTTCTTTTCAAAGATCTGAGAAAAGTAGTTACGAAAAAGTTTGGTTAAAGAGTTTAAATTGGCAAATCTTTATTTGTGAAGAAGAAGTAGTTTGTTTTCAGTTTCATCTTATGCTCTTCTCTTTCATCTCTTAAAGAACATCACTGGTTTCACTTTCATTCCCTTTGACTTAAGACAACCACTAAAATTAATTCTTAATTAAAAGTTATTAGACTTTGTGTTTCTTAGGGTCCATCAATTTAGTCTAGTCTAGAACCTTGATTTAGGATTGGAGAGGAAACTCTTCAAGGATACAAAAAAAAACATAAGAGTCTGTGCTAGGGAGTGCTTGAAAGTCTAGTAACCGTGAAAGTTATCCGGGACCCCCCTCTAATACATGGGCTAAACACGAGGTCACGTGTGGAAAGGTAGCGAAGATAACCCCTCCAAAGCCAGACCAAGCGTAGTGGGGAACACATACAAAGGGCTTATCTTGGGATTTCGTTGATCACATTTGCCACAGAGATTCATGGGTCTCGAATCCATTCAAGGTCCTCAATCATCTTCCAAAATGCTTGCTTTCAATACCCTTGATAGGTTTTGGGCTTGATACCCTACTCATTGCAGTCCACCCGACTGTCGACTGTACCCGCCTGGTGACTGTTCGCGCACTGGCAACCTAGTTTCCTTTATCTTAGTGACTTACACAAGTGACTGCGGGGGTATACCATGGTACCTAGGGAAAACATCGGGCAACGCTTTTCAGAGTATACCTGGAGGGGTCTTCCATATTCGAGTTTCACTTGCACATGTAAGTTTCTCTAGTGTTGGTTGGTCTAACTGTTCTTCCAACTAGCTAATGATCTGCTTGTCTTGTCTCATAAGAGATTTTCCTAGTGTGTGCTGGTATTTAACGTTAATAGAAAGCCCTAGTGTGTCATTGATCTTCTCACACCATGGAGGATCAGGAGCTCTGCCGGTCATGAAGGCTTCTTGTCCTACCACCAGTTAATCTTGAGCCACCCCTGCCACCACTAAGGTGAAGACTAGACCAACAAGGGTATTTTGAGGTGATCAGGCCATAGGAAACTAAGCCCGACCCATCTCTGAGAGGAGAACATTTGATTCCAGAGGAACCAACCATTTTTTACCTCAGAGCGGAATATCTTGGTTTGTATAACCCTCCTATTACTGATCTATCGACGCCCATCATCGTATAGGTTAAACCTTACGAGCGTCAGGTAGTGTCACAAGCAACGATGGAGACAAATGCTGCTAATTCTTCAAGGAATCCTCATATTCCCTCTATGACTGTCACTACAGGGGGTTTTCCTCCTCCTAACCAATCGTCACCAGTCCGGAGCACTATGGTCTTGATCACCTCTACCTCGGGCAATGGTTTGATTCCATCTATGGTAGAAATCAATGCTCCTTTCACATAGAGTGCGACAGGCCCTCTGTTCTCATATGGGATGCCTGGCTTCAATACAAACTCTGTCCTTTCCTACTCCACTCTACAGAATTTAGGTCTAGGGGCAGGGAGCTCGAACACTCCTTTGCAAGGATCTATGGGGGGCATTTCATATCCCTATAACAATTTCCCTTATGGAGGGGGTCATATACCTCCTTCATCCCCTTCGCTTGGCAGTGCTTACTAGCACTCTGTCTGGCCGAACGTAAACTATAGTTCATTTGGAGCAGGTAGTCAAGGACTTCCTTATTATAGAATTCCGGTAGGTTCGACACTGTTCTCTTTGTTCGAAGTGTTTGGTAACAACGCATTCTTGTCATCTTTCGTTTCGGCCGGGGGAAACCCTGGTTATGGACAACATAATCCTATGCAGGGTACTATTGCTGCACGGGGGGCAAACTTAGGAATTCCTTCCTCACAAGGACTTTGGAATCCGTGGTAGGGATCAGTTCCCTCATCAGGGATGCCAACCAGGGGCAACCCCTTCCATAGCCAATGGAACCTCGGGCAAGGCTCAAGATCTATGTGCGTCGGATGGACAGGGGGCAAACCTTCCCAAAATCCTTGGAATACAATGCAAGCCCAACCTTTTATGTCCTATTACAGGAGTCAGATGATGACGTCTCAAAAAGCGTAGAATCCGTATGCTGGTCACGACCATGGTTATTACTAGAACCCTAACCAGCAACCTAACTTTTCCTGGAAACCTGGTGCCAGCCAAACTCCGGGCTCCTTTTTTCCTGGTTATAATCAACAACCCAAATTATTGTTTTTGGCAACTTTGCACTTGCTAGACTTGACAAGTTTATTAAACGATCCCATCTGTCATGATGCACGTTGGCCTCCCATGCCAACCAAGTTGCCTTCGAACATTCCAAAGTTCAAAGATAATCCTAATGAGATCCAGGTGATCATGTGACTACCTTCCATTTATGGTGCTCACCCAACTCTTTGAGAGATGACTTCGTTCAGTTGCATTTGTTTCAATGTACTCTCGTAGGGAGTGCTGCGAAATGGTACATCGAGCTCGACCACTCAAGATACTCTACCTTTGGCAAATTGGCAATGGCTTTCTTAAACCATTTTCAATTACCTGTGAGATATGACGTCGACACCGAGTTGCTGGCCAACTTTAAGCAGACAAAGGCAGACCATATCTCATATCACATCCGAGAATGGAGACGCTGGAAGAGTTTGATGAAAGTACCAGTCCCACCAACATTCCTTCTTGAGTGGTTCCTTAAGTCTTTGGTACCTCAGTTATCTAAAGACCTCGCAATGTCGGGGGTCTTTTAAGAAGAAGAAGCAATAATGAGAGCTCAACATCTAGAGATGATTTATTCTCAGTCTGGTTTACTTTACGAAGTTTTTCCAGATTCACCGTGGTTGATACTTGACAAGACCAAACAGAGATCTGGACCACATGCTAATGGTATTGTTGTTTCAACGCAAATGAATCCCGCTGATCAGCTGTCGAATCAATTGCAGCAATTGTCAATACAACAGACATCGACCAGCCAGACCACTAGTTCAGCTGCTCCCCCTACTCAAACGTTGGATGTACATAGTGTGCAATTGACAAACCCAAAGGCCACCCAACATCTCGACGGAAAGAAGAAACAACGAAAGAAGGGTAAGGGGGATAAGAAACCTACCAATAATGCTGGTGGGGGAAACATAGAAAATAAGAAGTCAAAGTATCTATGTAATCTTTACATGGAAAGACCATCCGACTCACCGGTTCCCTCGGGTTCCGGAGGCCCAAAAGTTATTGGCACAACAAAAACCCGTCGTGTTAACGAACCCATTTCCACATGGGAAAAATTTAAATCAAGCCTTTTCGAGCGTGAAAGGGGGCAGTCAGGGACCCCCTCCGTCTTTGAGTAATCCTTCATCCGCGAATGTGTACATGATGAAAGGTAGCGTTGATATAGAAAATAGGACACGCGACTACAGAATGCCAAACACCTCTGAGAAGGGTAAAGAAGCTAAAAACCCACCTCTTACTCTCCAGATTGAGAATAAATTGGGCGAAACAATGACACGCATCCCAAAAGGTGCGTTCAAGAAAGATTCCCACAATTCAAACGCAAGGGACACCCAGAACTACTCTGTGGTGGAGGATTTGTCTCAAACCCCTTGTGCAATGTCTGCTTTGGAAGTCCTCCAGAGCTACCCTTCCTAGAGAAAGGCTCTATTAGCTACCTTAGTATTTGATGAGACTTGTAATATGGGAACAATCATGCTCTATATGACCAACTTAAAACCTTGTCTCCCTTACCACATGGTATTTCAGATAGTAGTGGCTTACACCACAAAAAATTTTACTCGAAATATTTTCTGCACGGTGGTTGATGAGGGTGCCTCGACATGCATGATGTCTTTGGCATGTTAGAAGGCCATTGGCCAACCTGTTTTGTCTCCGTCACCTACTCTTCTTACCACTTTCGACGATCGTTTGTTCTGACCACATGGAATCATCCCCTCTTTCCTCGTGCAATTAGGGGGGAAGACTGTGTGGGTCGAGGTTGAAGTGGTCGATGCGTCTCTTGACTACAATCTCTTGTTAGGAAGGAGTTGGACCTATGCTAAGAAAGCATTGGTCGCGATATTTTTTCGGGTCTTGTTGTTTCCACACGAGGGCCGAATCGTGTCCATTGATCAATTATCCTTCTCCCGTCCTGACCCTTCATCGGGGGTATCCACGGTATCGATGAATGACAACCCTCAGCCCGTCATTGTCAACGTAGGGGTTGTTTTGTGCCCACCTTTGATGGGTACTTTTGATTACTTTCCTCTGACCAACAATGTCCAATACATATCGGTTGTCCCCGTCTAACCTAGGGCTTAAATATTTCAAATCTTGTTGTTTCAGACGACTTACTTTAACAATCCATGGACTCTTCCTTCCCCATCAACCATGATGGAAGGGACAGGGCACCATGGCATGGCCATGCCTTTATCCACGACAAAATTTGCATACTCTATAGTCTAGCAAGCTTTCGCCGACCCTGATTCGACTCCCACATAGGAGTTAGATCCGGTTCTCGAGCCTATTTGGGCTCAAGGTTCCCTTGCTGATATTGATTCTTTAGACTTATTTTTTCCCTCAGACAAGGTGATTATTGAGGCAATGACTAGTCCAGACAAACCCTAGGATGATCTCCATCACAGATCTTATTTCCTCCCATATTTAAGAATAATTGAAGCAGGAGAATTCACTCTAACTATGACTAGAGATAGGGCTTGTCCTATCAATCCTTTGGCTACACACGCTATTTACGTTGAAGGAAATATGGAAATCATCACTAAAATGATACCTATTGATATCTCCAGAACCCCTGGAATCATGGAGAATGTCTTCGTTGAAGCAAACTGCTAGATCCCATCTCTAAAGTTGGAAGTACAGTTATTTCCAGACACTTTACCGCTTGAAGAGCGTTTATTATATCTTGAGCATCTAGATGAGCAACGTCGGGACGTAGCCTTGGCTAATGAGGCTCATAAACAAAAATTCAAGTGTAAGTATGATCGGTCCGTTTGTCCTCGGATTTTCTCTGAAGACAACCTTGTCCTAGTCTATGACCAAGATAAACATCCCCTGGGGGCAGGCAAGTTCAAACCCATGTGGTTCAGACCTTTCATTGTGAAGGAGGTTCTAAATAAGGGCACTTATCGTCTAGTAGAATTTGAGGAAAATGCTTTGGTGGAGCCTAGAAATGGGCTCTACCTCAAGAATTATTACTCGTAGGTGGGTCACCTTGGGTGATTTCTTGTACATATGTATAATTATTATACATTTTCTTTGTTAGTTTTTGTCTTTTTGGTTTTATGGACATGTCATTTTTGATGTCATCTTTTTCATTGTGGCAGATGCCAAGTGAATTAGAGGTGTTCATTGGGTTTGTGGACGACGCTAGCTGGCACACTCAGAGGCTTTCTTCCACAACTTGGGCAATTTTCACACCTTAGGGCCAGTTGCTATCTTCAGGAGGTATCTGTTTAGGTGGTGCCACAAACAATGTCGCCAAATACAGTGCATTCTTAGAGTTTCTTCGTGACACTTTTTCGCATGGTATCTCTCACCTACGAGTATACTTAGACACTTAGTTGGTTGTGTCCTAGTTGAATGGGGTTTACCGCGTTTATGATCCTACTCTACACCGACGGTTCCTTAGGGTATGTCTCTTAGAACGAAGCTTTGATTACATTACATATATCCATGTTCCTAGGAGATTGAATCAAATCATAGATACTCTAGCTAGTCATGTATTAGATTGGCATTTTGCACATATGTAAGAAAAAGCACACACACACACACATGTAAATACATTTGTAAAATAAATGTAATCCATAAGATGTAAAAA
>ML787249.1:323216-363074 GCA_009831015.1 Picea engelmannii
CACACACACACACACACACACACACACACACACACACACACACACACACACACATATATATATAAAATATCAGAGTACATAGGTGGGCGCAAGTGTCTCAAAAATATGTTCAGTAAGAGTCACAGAGATTATGCCCTAAAAAATATACAAAAGGTGCCTCGGCACGTAAGTAGTCCAACCTAGCTAAGGGTGGGGCCTATTGGCCATGCCGTAGTGAAAAACAGTGTTTTCCAAATGTCGGAAGAGCTGGACCCAGGTCCATGGTACCCCAACTATGTGAGGTTTCATCGATGGTGACAAATCCTTGATCTCTACCATAGGGACTGCGCAAGTGAGCGTGGTGAGGTTCCGCTCCACCCGTCTCAATGCTCTCTCAACCTCTCTAGCTGGAGCCCCCCCTGCTACTGTTGTTGGTCCGACGATTGTGGCTGACCCTGCCTCTGGTTGAGGACGCCGCCTAGTCCTCAAGAAGTCTGCTGGATGCATTGGTCCCACATCTGTACATAATAGATACATAAGTGTCAAATACTCTGGTATACAAAAAAAATGATATATAAAAAAAGAAATAAAAATTAAATAACTTTGAAAAGAAAACATACCTATCTCTCCTCGATCACCTCCGGGAGGTATGGGAATATACGGATCCCTAGAAAAGTTAATCCCGACATAGGGGTAGTCCTCTATTGCCATAATATGTCACGACCACCAGTCAAAAATTTTATCATTGAAGGCCTCTATGGTCCTTTCGCCCCCTGTCGTGGCAACAATGTCACCCATCTACATAGTGTTGGGAGGAAGGCCTCATGTCCTCACACTGTCTCTTGTGGACTAAGAATGGGTACCCTCTCAAAGAAGAAAGAGCATAAAATAGTCCTGAACCTAAAGTTCTTGTTCTCCACATGTAACACTCTGTCAGTTGTCTCTTCATGCATGCCAGCATGGTTGTGCTCTAGTCGAACACTCGTGCATTTAAGCACTGTACTTCACAATGCATGTGCACCCGAGAGGCCTAATGTAAGGCCGTGGATACAGTGATCTGTCCAATGAGAAAAACTATCGCTTGTAGTGATAGGTTGGAATTTTTGTGGATTGGCACCTGAGAACCCATTTTGTCTGTGCCCGCCTCACAATGTAGCCCGATTAACTCAGCTATGTTGTGAGGCCCCGAGGGGAAATTACGTAAGTTGAATGGATCCCCTCTCCTCAAGAGACCAGTCAAGAAGTAAATATCTTCAGTCGTTGGAGTCAACGACTTCCCCTCGAGCATAAATGCCTCAACGTCTGGGTGCTAGTAATCTACCAAGGCGTTTAGCAACCTAGGTTGTGCCCGTATGAGTGGACACTTGAAGAATTTTAACAACCCACATTGAGCTAACATGACAAGATCAATAGGGTCTTCTGAGACCAAAGCATCAATGTGTTCATTCTCCCTCTCTCTCCAATGGACATACATCCTGCAAAATGACAAGTTCATGGGGAGTTAACTCTTGCTTTTCATTTTTTTTCACATATTGGAGGGTGTATGTGGGTTGTATTGGACACAATCACATATGCACGCGTGCAGATCATTTTCTGCATGCGGGCATACGCGGGTTGTTCTAAGACAGTCTACGTACATGTAGGGCCGACCTTTTTAAAGGTCAACGCCCCCCCAAAAACAAAAGGAAATGCAAAATAAAAGAATGGAAATGCAAGAGGGGCTAGTTTGTACTTACTTGGTCCAAGAAGAAGTTCGTTTTGTCCACTGAAGCTCCCATAATCAACTCTTTTGGAAAAGGGGTGTTTTTGAATTTTTGTCAATTCTCAATTTACAATGGTGATAATGAGTTGCCAACTTCTATTTATAGACTTTTTGGCTACTTTTTGGCATTTTTTGGACCCTTTTGTCATTTTTTCTAGCTTGAAAATCGTTTAGTATGGTTCTTGAGTTTCTTGTGTGATGTTTCGATATGTGTTACTTTGGGTATTGGGAAATTTTTTGAGAGTTGGGTCATTTTTTTAAAGGTCTTTTGGTAAAAAGTCATTTTTTCCAACTTTTTGCATCTAAGTCAAGATTCCACCTCCACTTTCTGCATCTCATTGTCTTTTTCGCTTTGCCATAGGATCGACCCCATCGAGTTGCGACATGGAACCATCACTCCTTCTCTAGAAGTGTCATAATTTAGTGGTAGAGCCTACCTTCACATGGATGCCCTAGGTAGATCCTGGTTGCATTTTGGTGTCCATGCCGCTGCTAATGATTTTAGGCTCGGGAGTCCTTTTAGTCCTATCTTGATTTCGAGTTCGGGCCTTCACATGTCTGATATGTTATCACTCTTGGTTTCACCCTTGAGACTCCCAAAACAACGGGTCTTCTTTTAATCCCATTTTAGACCCTCTAAACATGAAAATATTGCCGAGCGATCTTGTTTCCCTTCATGCTCGCCAAACTAAAATTTGAAGGCACATCTGTCCGGCGGTAGTTTACCCATTTTTCGGTCTGGATGGTCAAATGTACAAAAAAAGGTATACTCTAGAAGCCTTGGTTCTCTAGAAGAGTATTCTCAGGTGAAAATTTAACCCTTTTTTGGGCCCAAGAGACTAAATTTACGAAAAAGGAAACCCCACAGAGTCCATAGTTAAGCTCTTTTTAGACTCCCTAAAATTGAAAATATGGCCGAGTGACCTTGTTTCTTCACACTCGTTAAATCGGTCCAGAAGAACATCCCTTACAGAGTCCATAGTTAAGCTCTTTTCAGACTCCTTAAATATGAAAAGATTGTCGAGTGATCTTGTCTTTTTCACACTCATTAAAATGGTTTTGAATAGACGTCTATTTGGTGCTAGTTTACCCCTTTTTCGAACCGACTAGACTACCTTCGAAAAAGGTACCCCAGTGGAGTCTCCTTTTACGCTTTTTCAGACTCTCTAAAAATGAGAAACTCTCGAGCTTACCTTCACTGGGCTCCTTAAAATTACATCGAAGGATGTTATCATTGTGTCTTATTAATCACATTTGCATTCCTACGTCTTTGGCCTAATGCCGACTCCATGTTGCTCTCAACTAAACCATCTAAAGCATGCCTTATATGCAAGCCTTGTATCACTTTGTCTCTGCGTCTTGACACCTTGACCCATGGAGGATTTTTCTCGAGTGTCCTTTTCCTGCATATGTCCCCTTGCTATGAGCATCAATGTGTTCCTTACACTTGGAACTAGTATGTCTGCGAAACTCGTTCCTCCTTTGTAACGTAGCATTCTTTAGTTCTTTTTCAAGCTTCCCAAAATTATTGAAAAAGACAAAAAAATCAAATATACCCCCAAAAGAGGAAGGGAAAAATATTTTCTCTTTGTTGACAACACAATGAGTCACCCTTGGACAAAGAACATCCTTCCGTTTGTTCGTCAAGTTCTAGGATTCAACATGACCTTAAGAAGATGTTCTTGCTACATAGAGTTGTGTCCTCCTCCATTTGGTTATCCTTCCAAACATATGGAGAGTTCGCATTGTCTCCTGCATCATGAACTTATGTCAATGCCATGCTTCCCGAGTCTCATCTTTTGTTGTGTTTCATTCCAAGGGAAGTTTTACTAAACTTGAGTCAGCCCTTCTGCAGTTTGTCTCTTGTCCTCATGCCCGACCACCTTGAAAGTCCAATCAAGTCCTTGCTCAAAATCAATGAAGTTCTCTTTTTGATCACCAAGATCCTCTTGTCTATTCCCGACGAACCATTGAAGACCTCTTGGTAGCGAAGTCTTACACTGATATTACACTCCTACCCGAGTTTTGAAGATTTTGAAGTTGTTGCTCGAGCTCTAAAGACTTCATCTCCAGCCATCAGGCGTCATTGGCTTCTTGAAGATGGATACTATACATGTATATCTTTTGATTTTAAGATGTAGATCCACTGTGTACTGCTCGCGGCTACACTTTATATAGTTATATGACATGGATATATAGTGTATTTGTTTGGAAGCCATGATTTTATTCATCCCGAGCATGGGTATGCCCACCTCAGTGAGAGAAATTGTTATTTTGCAGATGGAACCTCCTGAACTCTGGTCCCTGGGCTCACTCGCTTTGTACATCGGTGAATATTTGTAATGTATTTAGGCCATTAGATGCTCTTCTGACCTCACACATTAGGGGGCATCTGTTATAACCCTAAATTTCACCAGACATGCATACTTGGCATCAAGCCATCTTACTTGCTATCTTTGTCAATCCATCATTGAACAAATCTTCTAAAAAACCATTTTTTTGAAGGTGTACGCGCCCTACACCACTACTGCACAGGTACACATGCTTTATGCATCACTACAACCTGCGTACACTCACAAAAAGCATGAAAAAAAAATTGCAAAGGGATACGGGTTTTTGGGCCGTTACCTAACCATTTGACCGCCCATAGCCAGTCACCCCAACTGTTACTATCTTTTGGGCCTATAAAATAAGGTGTTGGGGTCCCATTCCAAAGAGAAGCATGAGAGCAAAGAAACTCTTCCCATTTCAATATTCCCCCTTTGCCCCAATATTTGGCAACCACATTGTGAGTTTGAGCCAAAATTCCTTCTTCCTCCATTGCAAACCCTTGCCATTTCCCTAGAGAGAATTGAAGAGGAGAATAATACGTGGAATAAGTTGATGCATGGTGAAGAGGATCCCAAGACCGAGTTCGAGGAGCAGTTTCCGATCTCATATTGTAAACGACTTTTGTGAGATTAATATAAAGAAATACTTTTTCCATCTCGCCAGATGATGTTTTAAATCTTTATGATTTGTTTACATTTTTTGTTATGATGTCTAACCTACTAATCCTTATATAGAATGCATGCTTGTAGTTTCTTGTTTGTATTTTGGTGAATGCAGGTTGGCCTTGAGAGGAGATCTGCAGTCGAGAAACAACTAAGCTCAAAGGGATCGACACCGGATGTGGAGTTTAAGGTATGCCTACTAGATCCCTATACTTTGTATTTTATGTATGATTGTGGGGTAATGACGGGATAGTTGTTAAAAGTAGGAGACTTTAGACAGTTAGCTCTACCTGCACTTTAGAACTCTGGTGTAGTCCGTAGGGGGTTTCCCTCTATAACACACATGTAAAATATATCTCATGAACCACACACCTGAAAAATATTGATGTCACATGAAGATGTCCAAATTTGAAAAGTGGTGTGGTCAAGAAGTATCAACGTAGCCTAATCAAGGTTGAATGTAATTGGTTGAGCATTTGAAGGATTGGTTCCACCAATAACATTCAACAATGCCTTATTCTATGAGGGGTAGCTTTGAATAACTTCTAAGGTAGACACAGTACAAGGTGCCCGAGTTAAATATTCCATAATATTGTAATTTTGAGTATCTCGGGCATTGGGATTATGCGCATCCCTTCATAATACACCCTTGGGAGGGTGAGGAATTATTTCAATAAATATCCTCTCTATCTATAAAGGGCCATTTGATTGAAATATAGATACCTCCTTATCAGTTGATCCAACTACTAGAGAAATGTAATCACAAACCCTGGTATGAACATTAACTTCCCTATCACACATGGAAATATTGTTACTTGAGGTACTTCCCCAATGTGACAGGGCATTTTTCTTACCCCCTTGTAGATTTGTAGGGATACCAACAACCATTTGTTGTTGTTGTGGATGAAAGGGTTGGTAAGTACTACAAGAGTTTTATCCTCCTACTGAACCATCCATTGCTATATGTCCAACATCTTGGGGCATAGGTGATTTAGATGATCTCTTTACAAATATTACAAGGGAATTTGACCTTCCTTCTCTCCCTTACCCCCCTAGCATCATTTTTCATCTCATTATTCTTAACGAAGAATTGTCCATAATTTATTTTTTTCTTCTTACTCTTCTTTTTTCCTCTGGTTTGTTGATTACCTTTTGGATCTAAGATTCAACCGAATAGACATCATAGCTCTGAATAGGTGCTAAGATAGGTTGAGTGTATTGTGTGATCGTAGGTTGGTTTTTATTTATGGATGTTTTTCCCATTTGACTTGCCACTTGATTGACCACATTGTTTCCAACATAACCAATCACACCATTGGCATGAGGTTTTGGCATCAACTTTCCAGGACTAGTATCAAATCGAGGAACATTTGGAATGATCTCATATAACATTTGAGACTAGGAATAAATCAAATCCAACTATTGGGACTCAAGGATGACTTGTTCTTCCGTGACTGCTCCTAACAAGGATACATATTTGGAAATACCAGGAAATAAATATTTCACAAACCAATTAGCTAATAAATGATATGGAATCTTGTCTCTAGTCAATTGATGTCTTCTTCGCCACTCATGGATGTGATCATAAATATGAGTCGAGGTATTTTGTCATAATGACATTAGTAGTTCAATTCCAATGTCATAGTGAATGGGTAATTTTAAATGTGTTAAGAATTCCATGGATAATGATGAGAAGTTGTTATGAGATGCACAAGGCAACTCAATGTACAAAATAACAATGAATCTTGTTAGACTTCTCTAAAAAATACACAAACACACTCTATAATCCATTAATAAGTTTTAAGAACATCAAAGATGGAAAGTCATAATGTGGTTGGATGGTTCTTCTTTAGATTTACTCTCAAATTTTGGTATATCTGAAGGAAACTTAGTTAGGTAGACCATAATGGATCATGGCTAATCAGGTCATTCGTAAGACAAGATAGATAAGGCAAGTTTAGCATCACCAAAAATGACAATTGAGTTGTGGCAATAGAATTAGGGTTGCTAAATGGTGAACTTGGCATCCCACCATATGCCACATTACTACTTATATAATTGCCCCAATCATGTTTCCACTACTAGGGATAGGTCAAGAGTTCATTTGATACTCGATGTTAGGTAGAAACCCCTCACTAAAAGGAAACCCCATGTTGGGTGTGACTGTATTTCAAGTAGGAATTCCAAAAATATGATTGAATGTGATTCTAGATGCAAATCTAGATCAAGGAGAAAATCTAGGTTCATGGATAAATATAGATCCAAAAATATTTTGAACTCCCAAAGTGTATCCAAAACTAGGAGCAACAACACCCCCAATCGATAATCCAATACTAGGGAAACCTAATGATGGCATAGTTGTGCTTCCAAATGACATCCAAAAAGGAGAATTTCCACCACTTTTATAGATGTTGCCAAAATTATTACTCCCAGTAATATATGTAACAATAGGGACATTCATGCCCATAGAAGTAATACTAGTACTAGCGGGCTTGGAACCTTCGATACCTAATGCTCCAATAACATGTGCCATCCCAAACTAATTATGTAATAAATTTGGCAATGAAACAAACATATTTCTGGGTGGAAATACACCCACATGTACAACTACCATATCTTGGTAATTAGTCAAAGGAGGATGAAAAGTATCTTGGAGAAAACTATTACCAACCTCTACCTTTGTCAGAATAATATGCTCACTTAAAACTTCAACCAAAACTCATGAGTAATAGGCACTTCTTCAACTCGACTATTCAAATTAGCTTGCACTTCATCATCATAATCACCCAAAAACTCATCAGTAATAGGTTCTTTGAAGTTAAAGGAAATAACCTGGTTCATTTGAGATCAACAAAGTGACTAGTTAGCCACTTTGCTGAAATATAAACTAAACATTACACACACAAAGTTCACTCAATATCAAATTCCCAAGGCCAACTAGGTGCATCACTAATGAACACTCCACTAAAAATTTCCCAAGGAGAAACAATAAGTAAACACAATTTGCCAAATAATAACGATTCAAGGTGATGAAATCCATGAGTCCACACTCAATGGAGAGACAAATAGATCCTTTTGGAAATCAACCTTAGGGTAGTGAGGCCCAAAACCATTCAATTAAGGAAAAAGAGACAATTATGATAATCCTCATGCCATAATAACTCAAGGTAAAAATACCTTGATGAAGATGGGAACCCTCTAAGGGAGTTGAGGTGGATGTTATGCATCTGTCTTAGGAACCACAAGTACTTCCCACTTGTAATCATCGATGATAAACCTATGAAAATCCACTAAGTTTACCAGTTCACAATTAGTAGTTGGGAGGAACAGTCATAGGTCAATCTTCTACATTGGGCATGGACATATAAGACTTTCTTCCTATGTTCAAAGGTTTAGAGAGGAGGTGTCACCTCGAGGATATTCCATATCTACCAAAGTCTCCTAGAATGCATGCATCCACCAATAAGAGTGATAGGGGATATCTAAACACCCAAATTGGCTTGACCTAGGGATTGAAGCTTGTGTGAGAGGTGATTTTCCAACAAGTACCTTTTGCTCATAATGGATTTTTCTCTATTTAATAGAATCCTAGTTTCTTTTGAGTGGCCTTGGAGAATTTACTCTCCAAACCTACAACCAAGGCTCTATCACTTAGACTAATGTTGAATTTGCTATCAAAGAAAAGAGGCTCTAGTTGATTTTAATTTCATATTGATTTTAGGGCCATTGCTTACTCAAAAGGTAGTGGAATGAAACTCAATGGTGTGATGAGTCAAGTATTGTGAAATTAATAATGAAACTGGAAGAAGAAAAACAACATTAAATTATTTTTCTTTCAAGTGAAAATTATGCATTGTTTGATGCTACTTTTTAAATTTAGATGAAGAAGGAAACCAAGTATACTATTTCATATTCCCTTTTCTTTTAGTTTCATAATTCTATATGATGCAATCATTGAAAAATAATAACTTGGAAATACTCTTTTAAACTTTCAACAAGAATTCCTCAAACAACAAGACCTAAATTTTGTTTTTCACTTGCACACTACACAAATGGTAATAAAACAAGTGAAACTATTGTATACAATATCTATTCAGTAAGCATAACATTGAGATTCAATTTTGGGTTTAGAAAAGACAACAAATTTCCCTAAAAGTGCGCTAGATGAAGTGGAGCAATTGGTACACATGCTCTGGTCTCAGTGAAGCAATTGGTGCACACAAGGAAACATACACTAGACTACAAGCCTATGTTTGGCACATATTTCTTGTAGGATACTAAAAATTGTTGACATGTCTGAACATAACATACTTTTTTCTAGTTATTGGTCTTACTATGAGAGGATAAACAACAAGGAATGCAAATGTAGAGTCTAAAACTACCAAAGACCTAAGATCCAACCCAAAAGAGAGAATTTCAATGAATTATTCATGGTGGAGTCACCAATTATGTTAGAGTGATTTTTTCTTGATCTGATATTTGGGATTCCCCAATGATATGGTTGGAAACTCACCATATACCGTAGGTGGATAACAAATCTAACTTTCGATAGGCCAATTGCTTATACATGAAATGAAAAAAGAAGGAGAAAGAACATACCTTGTTCTTGAAGTTTGATGTATATCAAAGTGGGCTAATAAAATATGATGCTACCTTCAGATCAAATTCATATTTATCCTTAGCTTCAGATATACATGTTATCACAAAATCTATCACCTTTGTGCAAATCCTTTCATAAGGGGCGAGACAATTGTTGTTGATTAAGGTTGGTTGTCATTGATGTCAACCCTTGAAGAAATCCCGGTAGAACAAAGGTTTGGGTAATGGACCCAAGTTTGTTTGATGTAACGATGTCTCATTATTGTCTTGTCATGGTTGATAATAAGTAGAAAGGGATGAACTCCAAAGTGGTCCCCTTATGGTGAAAGACCTCATGGGAAGATGCTTTGTAGATTGAGTTATTCTAGAAGTATGGTTAGAGAAACCATGCTTATTTGTGGAATAATGAGATGAATGTCAATGAATTTGTCAGTGAAACTATCCTATATGGATAGTTATTTTCATGCCATTTCCGGTGGTATGTGGAACGTCACATAACTCCTCACGGTTAGAGTTATGGCCATGAGAAGTTGGAGAACCCAGGTTTGGGTAATGGACCCAAGTTTGTTTGATGGATAATGGTATGATTTTTGATACATTTTCAGGTAATACTATTCTATATGGATAGTATATGTCATTCCATTTCTGGTGGTATGTGGAACATCACATAACTCCTCACGGTTTGAGAGTTACGGCCTTAGGAAGTTGGAAGACCCTCATATGTCATCTAGAAGGCCCAAAAGGTCAAAGTAGTCAAAGTGGTATAAGAGATTTTAGAAGGTAAATAATAAAGTGAAGTGATGAGTGTACTATAATTCAAAGTGAATACAAATTAATTATTTAAATAATGAATTTAAGGGAGAAATTAGAAGTGGGTTAACCCTAAAATAAGGAAAGTGGGCAAAGTGACCTAGAAGATGTTTTTAAGGAAGCTACTTGGAGAGTATAAATAAGAGGCAAGGCTGTCTCATTTCAGATTACGCTTGAGAATATTGAATATATATACGTGTCTAAGGTAACCAAAGTATATCTAAGCTGAATTTCTGAGGGAAGGTGAAGAAAGGAAGGCCATAATTCAAGGAAGGATAAATTCTTTTGATGATGCTTTCTAAGGTATGTTATTTACAGGTCATCTCACCATTTTCGCATTAATTTTTTTTATAGAATGATTCAGACCGTGAAATTGTATGCCATTGAGGAAACATATCCAAGTATATGTGGTAAAAAAATCATCTTGTGGTTCATTGTATTTTTGGAGTTACACTTGGTGGAAAATAGGGTTTGTGGCTAGTCCTGAAACTAGTCTAAAACATGTGTTTCGGGTAAAAACGTCATAACTTCTTCATAATAGATTCAAATTTAGTAAGATAAAATGTGTTGGTTAGATTACATTCTTTCATATGTTGTGTAACAATTTCAGATCAATTCAACAAATATTCTGTGCGGGGCATGCTCTACACGGTCGCTCTCTAGAATAAACCATAATTCAACAAGGTATGTCATTTTTGATATAACCCCTTTTATGAGAGGTTCCAAGTAGTGACACCTGGAAGAATTGAATAAAACACACTGAAGAATATTGTGTATCAGTTTCATATCTTTATTCATTACAGGTACAAATTTATGATTATTTCAATTTAGGGTTGTTGACTAATCCAAAACTAGTCATGTGAGACTAAAGAAAAGTTTGATGAAAATGCTAGTCTCTTGTTTTTAAAGTTAAGGAAGGTTTGCATGTATGTGATCATATAAACCAGGTCTATTACAGAGTTACAAATCATATTTGTATGATGAAATTGATGAGGGATTTTGGTTAAGGTATATGTTGTGTACATGGTTGAGACAAATAGTTGATGAGTTGGCACATACACGAGGTGTATAGTTGATGTTGGTACATATTTCTGAGTCATAGTTGATGAGTAGTTGACACATTATTGGTACATACTTGGTACATGGTTGGTTGCACTTTTTTATGGTACATGTTGATTACAGGTTTTTTGGTACAGGTTAGTGCATGGTTGATGCACTTGTTTATGGTACATGTTAATTATAGGTTGAGGTACAGGTAGATGCATGGTTCAGGTTTATTGGTACAGGTTTACAGTGGTATATCTCACAGTGATTATGTGACAGTGGTTCCATAATTCTACTTCTACTTCAGGGCGGTTGGACGGGGCAAGGACAGGTGGTTGTAGCCACCTTCCGGTTATAGCCGGAGAACATAGGGGGTTGTAGCCTCCTTCTGGTTATAGACAGAGAATTGGGGAGTTGGATCTTCCCTCAGTTTGTAGCCTGAGAAACTAGAGGGTTGGAGCTTCCTTCCAGTTGCAGCTGGAAAAAAAAGGAAGTTGGTGCTTCCAATGGATGTAATTCTTCAAGACATATAAGAAAAAACATTCTGTGGTTTTCTCTCGCTTTGGGTTTCCACGTAAAACACTGGTGTACTATGTATGTGTATGATTGTTCATTTTTTCATTGCTCATTATTGGATGATAATTGTACATTGATATAACACTTGGATTATTTGGTTTAAAAATGATTATAATTTTTCTATTAATGATTCACCCCCCTCTCAGTAATCCAACAATTGGTTTCAGATCAGGTTCCTTTAGAAATCAGTTTAACCACTGAATGGAGAGAAACAACTTGTATAAAAATGGAATACCATAGTTTGATGGACAAAAGTATGTTTTTTGGAGCATAAGGATGAAGACATATGTATATAGGCATAAGGATTTGAAATTTGGCAATCAATTGTAGATGGATACACAACACCAACAATTCCACCAACAAATGACAAAGCAGTGAAACTCGGTCAGAATAATTCCAAAGCCACAAATGCACTTCTAAATGGGCTCAGTGAAACAATATTCACCAAAGTTGCACATTGTCAATCCGCTAAAGATATTTGGGACACGCTTCAAAATATTTATGAAGGAGATTCAAAAGTCAAAGCAACAAAGCTTCGAACTTACAGAGGTCAGTTTGAAGAACTAAAGATGAAGGAATATGAGAATATTGCAATCTACTTCTTACGAGTCGATGAAACAGTGAATGCAGTCATAGAATTGGGAGAAGAAATCAAAGAGTCTGTAATTGTTCAAAAGGTACTAAGATCTCTTCCTATGAGATTTGACCCTAAGATATCAACACTAGAAGAAAGATCGGATCTAAACTCAATAAGCATGGACGAACTGCATAGAATCTCCACAACATATGAAATGAGAACTGAAAAAGAAAATCCAGATGTAAAAGAAGCAGCTTTCAAAGCATCCAAAAGATCAAAGAAAAAGGAAAAGCAACAAGAATAACATAACAACAACAGTGACGTCTCAGAAGATGATGAAGAAGTGGCCAATTTCGTCAAAAGACTGAAAAAGGGAACCAACGATAGGTATAGAGGTAAACTTCCTTTAATTTGTTTTAATTGTGATGGTATTGGTGATTTTTATAACAAATGTCCTCATAAGAAAAAGAGAAACGATGAAAGTTACTCAAAAGGAAAACAAACATATAAAGGAAAAAGAACTACAAATAAAGTTTTCAAGAAAAGCTTATGCACCAAAGAAGACATCTCATCATCATATGAAGATGAAGTCAGTGATAGTGAGATAGGAAGAGTTCTATTCATGGCAGTAGAAGACTATGATAAAGAAGACTCCAAAGAAGAATATGAAGAAGTCGAATAATAAATTGAAGAGGCAGAAGTTGACTACTGAGAAGAATTGATGTGTGCCATAGAAGTTATCATAAGAGAAAAGAAGAAAAAAAAGAAACTACAAGTGGAACTAGACAAGAAAGAAGACACTCGAGAACTAGAACAAATGATCACAAATTTGAAGGTTCAAATAGAAGAAGATAAAAGAATAGAAGAAGCACTCAAAGAGAAGCTAGAAGAAAAGGACAAGATCATTGGAAATTTGGAAGCAAAGATTGTCATATTAAGAAAGGATATTCAAAAGAAAAATATGCAGAATAGCTCAAAAGTTTTGGATGCCATTATCAACAGTAAAAAATATCATCTTGACAAGTCTGGACTTGGATAGAATCAGACAGAAAAGGGATCAAGCTCCAAAACAACAGAGTAAGAAACATATTCAAAAAGCTATGCAGAAACAATCAAAGGGGATAGGAAGATATACAAGGAAGATTACAGGGACACTCCTCCACCGAGAAGATTCATATTTCAGAATCAACAACAAACATATAGGCCTCAAGAAGAAGAAGGATTCATAAGAGCACCTCCTTTCAAAAGACATTCAACTCCCAGATATCAAACTATATTTTTTGGTTTATGTTATGCATGTAATAATTTTGGACATAAAGATGTGAATTAGAGATCTAACAACATGAACATAAACAAATTTGAAAGTCATACGCAAAAGGGTTATCCAAGAAGGCCTAGTGAAACACAGAGAAGAAGTTACAACATGTTTGAATCTTTGAGCACTGAAGTGGAATGATAAAAATGTAACAACTTTGGACACATGGCCAAAGATTGCAGAATGACAGTCCCTCCTAGAGAAGCACAATAGAATAACAACAGTCACAGATAGGAACTCCAAAACTGACATGGATAATAAAGCATAATCTGTATAGCAATGAATAATGCACACTCGCTCTATAAGCTAAGCAAAAGAAATGTGGTTGGTATGTTGACAGTGGCTTTTCAAAACACATGACAGATGATAGAGACAATTTTCTTACATTAAGAAAGGAAAGATATGGATCAGTCTCCTTCAGAAATGATGATTCAACTAAAATCATTGGAAAAGGCATAGTCAGAATTGGGAACATGAATACAAAGACATAAAATGTTCTATTAGTAGAAGATATGAAACATAATCTTCTAAGTGTGATTCAAATGTGTGACCAAGGTCATAAAGTTACTTTTGATTCACAAAAGTGAAAGACAAGAAAAGAAGGTTCAGGAAAATTGATTGCTACAGCTGCAAGAACTTCAAGCAACATATATGTGTTAAGTGAAATTGGAAATGAAAACTGTTGTCTAGGAAAGGAAGATGAAAGTTGGCTATGGAACATAAGAATGGGTCACATACATTTTGATTACCTTGTCAAAGTCAATAAAAGAGAAGTAGTCAAAGAAATTCCCTAGATCACGAAACCAACCAACACTTTATGCAAGAATTGTCAACAAGGAAAACAAACAAAGACTAGGTTCAAATCAAAGGAATATTCAACGACAAGACCACTGGAAATTGTGCACACTGATCTAGTTGGACCAACTACAACAAAGGGTTTAAGAGGTGAGAAATACTTTATGTTATTAGTTGATGATTATACAAGAATGACTGTAGTTTTCTTTCTCAAGAATAAGTCATAAGCTTTTGAAAACTTTAAGATCTACAAGGAAATGGTTGAAAATGAAATGAATTCAAAAATCAAATGCTTGATATATGATAATGGAGGAGAGTTCACTTCAAAGGAATTTATGGACTACTGCAGCAGTCATGGAATAAAAAGACAATTCTTCGTTGCTAAGACACCTCAACAGAATGGAGTTGTTGAAAGAGTGAACATGACAACACAGGAAATGGCTCGAACAATGCTAATGGATTCCAAATTGACAGATATATTTTGGACACAGGCAGTGCATACAACAATTCACATTCAAAACAAAGTAATTCTCAGAAACAACATTGAAAAAAATACCTACGATCTATGGAAAGGAAGACCAACAAATGTGAAGCACTTCAGAGTTTTGGAAGTAAATGCTACATAAAAAGAGAAGATGGAAAAATGTGAAAGTTTGACTCTCGTGTGGACAAAGGATTACTTGTTGGTTACTCAAGTACAAGGAAAACATACAAGTGTTACAATATGAGATTGAACAAAGTTTTGGAAAGCATCAACGTAATAATTAATGAAACAGACTGACTAGAATCAAAGGAAGAAGAAAATGAATCAATGGAACAACCTTTCGAAAATGAAACAGAAGATGAAAAAGAAGTAGAAGAGGAATATGAAGAGAATCCGATAGAAGTAGAAGACAAAGTTCAACAAGTTTCTCCAAAGATAACTGACAAACAAGTACATAAGAATCATCCTTCAGATTAGATTATCGAAAACAAAGATATAGGAGTTGAGACTAGAAGAAGAATCGGTTCACTAGAACAAACACACCTAGCACTCTTATCTACAATTAAACCAAACTGTTTTGAAGAAGCCAACAAGGATGAATTTTGGAATAAGGCCATGGATGAAGAATTGGATCAAATAGAGAAAAATGACACTTGAGAATTGGTTCTAAGACCAAAGAATAAGAATGTGATCAACACAAAATGGGTGTAACACATCCATGATGGGGAAAAAATAAAAAAAAATTGTCCTCCTTATAGGACCAGATCCTTTCCCTCTACGATTCATAATTTGGGAAGTCCAAGACTCAACCTAACCCTTCGTTCAAGGTTCTCTGATTCACTTAGTCAAGTAATACTTAGAGACCTTGATATTCTCACCTCTTAATCAAACACCGACCCTTCTGGCTTCTAGTGCAGGTCTTATGATACCCACGACCTTATCCTTCGTGCTTTAGTGAAGTATCGAAGTTGGCGTTAGCTCCTTTTCTCTTGGCCCCTCCTCGGATGTGACATTGGGCAATGACCTCATGAAAACACACAATTGCGGGCACGACCAAAGGTTGTTTGAAACCAAACTACTTTTCAACCCACAATTCTCCTCAAGCCTCCACATGTCCTTTCTCCAAAACCGGGGTTTGGATTGCAGCCCACCCTCAACTTTTTAAAGTTCACGCACCTCCAATCCCTACATTGCTACAGGACCGTCGATATGGTGATCTTGACGGTACTGTCCTAACTGATGGTTCAAATCTTCCCTTTTGAAATCCACAGACCATATTGTTAGAAAAAACAGGACTGCGGAGCAATAAAATAAAACAAATGCAGAAACAAAACACATAAGACACACAATACAAGAGAGACACAGATTTACGTGGTTCACCCAGTGTGGGCTACGTCCACCAGAGAAATTGCCAGGTCCTTCCTTTATTATTATCCAGCAAATGAAGGGATACAACCTACAACAAAACCCATTGTAACTTCCTCTTCTTTCTCTCACAGTCTCCTCTCTTAGAATACAATATTCACCACCATCCATAGCCGCGATACATTTCCCTCATTAAAGAGGGTTGCCTTCTAGGGAAAAAAAACCTTAACATAATCTCTACCGTTAGATCTGTGACCTTATAATGAACGGTACAGATTTACAATGAAATTACAATATACTTTTATAAGGGAATTTTTGCTTCGGGGGATTCGCCCCCGAACCCTCGCTGGGGGCCCGCTATCACTCTCCCATGTGGAAGAGTGTACATACTTATGGGGT
This sequence comes from Picea engelmannii, assembly GCA_009831015.1. Lineage (NCBI taxonomy): Eukaryota > Viridiplantae > Streptophyta > Pinopsida > Pinales > Pinaceae > Picea > Picea engelmannii. The sequence goes on from ML787249.1 coordinate 339,915, forward strand.
GTAAATACTTCATCGGGTATAAACATGGCTGAAAGCAAGGACCTTTGAATCAAGAAGATAATTAGGCTCCACAACCAACACATATTTGCCTCTCCTAAATCAACAACCCTTTTTCTACTTCAGGTGTTTGATCCTTTCAACTAGATCAACGGTCATGTGGCCCTCTTCTCAATCAACAATTGAGATCTCCTTCGGGTCTTCAAAATTTTGAGATCTCAAATCTCAAACTTCACCCTTTCCGAAGGATACAATCCACTAACACGTGTCCAATTGATCTGACGAACAAGGATTACTTCGGGTCTTTACCTGGAGTCCACATATTTGTGCCACCTATCCTCTAGATATGACGATCGAGGATCGCTTAGTATATTTACTCGAAGTTCACAGATTTACACCACGTCCCTTCTTAATCTGACAGCTATGAATTACTTCAGGACTTTATCCAGAGTCCATAGAGTCACGCCACGTCCCTTCTAGATTAGATGGTCCAGATTCACTTCGGATGATCCGACGGTGGGGATTTACTTTGGATGATCTTACGAATGAGATATACTTTAGATGATCTGACGATTGAGATTTGTTTTGGCTCTCCGTCTCTTTGTGCTTCGAGAGTCTCAAATGTCAACTAAAAACTCTCGAATAGATTTCCCGAAGCTATCGATATGCTGACATGTATCTCCTGGCGATCAATGGTCAGGATCCTACTTTGGGTGATCTGATGACTGAGATTTACTTCATATCTCTGGCTCTCTAGACTTTGGGAGTCTCAGATATCAACTGAAAACTCTTGCACATATTTCCCCAGAGTCCACGATCTGTCACCACGTGTCCCTCTGGATCTGGCGGTCCAGATTCACTTTGGGTCTTCGGGGTTTGGGAATATCAACTTTCAACTGAAAACCCTCAAACATATTCCTCCAGAGTCCATGATCCATCACCATGTATCCCTCTGGATCTGGTGGTTCAGATTCACCTCCTGGTGATGGACGAACTCAAATTACTTCGGGACTTCGAAACTTTGGTAAGTTCCCTTCTCCTGCATGTGCCAAGTGCTAAGGTTCGTGTACCTTTCTTAGATCAGATGACTATCGATCCTTGGCATTGTGATCCAATGACCACTGTCTCTCCTCCTCCTAAACTTACGACTTACTCCAACTTAGAATATTTTCTAAGTGCTTGAAGGATTCAACCTTTTCTCCTCCTACAGGCTCATCTCCTGGATTTCGTCTGCACTCCTGAAAACACTATCTCTTATGAGCTTGATCTCCTTGAATATTTTGCCATCCTCGACACTCCTTGCATTTCAGGGATCACGTCAAAATTAGATTGAAGGTCAACGATGATCGAGGGTTCACATAAATTATGGGGCCTAACATGCATACTCTTTACCAGAGAGTTCGACCTCCTCAATCTGGAAAGTGCTTGCTTGATTCTAGTCTAACCAGGATCGTTGATCTTCTAGCCCGTCGATATCAATGACAAGGGTAAATTTTGGGCCACGAACTAGTGCGTCCTCTATTTTCATCTTCTTGCTCTGCATTGATTCCACGCCCTCCATCTCCATTCATAGATCGACGATTCATAACAATTGTGGGGTTCAACTTGACTATTGTGCAATTTGACATCTCAGAGCCTCGAGCTCCAAGGTTCCTAGACCCAGGTCATGTGGACCTTGATATAACTCCTGGGCTATAATCTCCGCTCTTAGTCGGGTTTTTGTTTAAGGGAATAGGTGCAAGTTCAGAGTCTCCTAGACTACTGCTATGAAGGGAACACCTTCCCAACTCGCAGAGCTTTAAGCTCTGAATAAAGGCAAAGTAACTTGTGAGGTTACCAAAATGATAGCTATGCCCAGAGGCTTTCTCCGACTCTGGAAAAATGCTGTAAATTCCTGGGGAAAGCCCCTTCGAGTGATTAAACTAGGACGAATGGAAATTCAATCAGAAATATAGGTTCTCAAGGGAACAAACACATACTCATAACTTAATCATTTAATACAGAGAAATAACCCTTTATAGACAGGTAGATACTCGCATGCATCCATTATTTACAATTCAAAGCATAAGGCAAGAAAACACTTATCAGAACCATAGAGTGTGATGTGACTGTTGAAAGGGGTGCTCGTTTCCACCCAATCATAGTCTCAGTCACTCCGAATGGATTTATCACTGGCCACCCCCGATATTAAGCCATGATGATGTTAGATTCATTCTCTTACTTCCATCTCAACGAAAGTTAGGGACGAAGGTTACTCTCCTTCTCCCAATACAGAAATAGATAAGGACGAATGTTACTCTCCTTCTCCTGGATCAATCTCTATTTTCTGTGATAAGAATTCATTGTTCCTATTTCTGTCCTTCCTCGGACCCGAGATTTTCCACTCTCGTCTCTGCATCTTTCCGCAGGTCTTCCTTTTCCCACCACACTTCCTTTCTTGCCTTCCTCAACAAGATTGTGTGTGGCTCAAATTCCCAGTCCGTGGTCATGTCTAGAAGCCTTATGGATGGGAAGTCTTCCCCATTCCCTCATTAAATGTTGAGGAGGTCTTCTCACCTACCAAACCGACTATAATTCATTCCTGGGTCAGAGGGTTGTTATGATCTGAGAAATTAATTCCATCATGGTACTGGTTCAGTGGAGGTTAACACAACCATTCTGGGTCCCTTCCACCACCTTTCATAGCATTTGTGGTTTTATCTTAGCACATCCTCTCTTTCAATAGTCATGCAACATGTAACCATTTTCTATTAAAATAATAGAATTTACATTCATCGACCTTTTGTACAAAGGTCCATCAAATCAAACATTCACTTTTAGGTTTTCCATAATTCCTTGGCCAATATAGTTATATTTACAGACTGGGGGAAACATGGTGTTACAATTCCCTCCCCCTTAAAGGAACGTCGCCATCAATGTTCTATCTGTCAACATGACATGTATGTACAGGAGTAAACAAAATCGGACATGCCTGTCTCATGGCATCCTCCATTTCCCACATAGCCTCATCCGGGCCAAAGTGTTTCCACTTCACCTTGACCTGTGCAATGGTTTAGTTTCTGAGTGAGGTTTCCTTCCTGTCTAATATGCATTGGGGTTCTGGTAGGAATTATCCCTCCGGCTCCACCTAGATCACAGACCAGTCAATTATATGATTAGCATCATGTAAATATCTCTTCAATAATGAAACATGAAAAACATTATGTGCCTTTACTGTGGGAGGGAGTGCTAGCCTATAGGCTACATGTCCCACTCTATCTAAGACTTCAAAGGGTCCACAATACCGAGGTGCCAATTTGGCACAGACTCCCATTCTCAGGGAACTCTTCCTGGGTATAACTCTGAGATAGACATGGTCTCTAGTCTTGATCTCTTTGGGAGTCCTCTTTATGTTGGCGTAACGTTTCTCTCTATCCTGAACAATCTTCAGATTTTGTCTTATCTGAACCACTTGTTGTTCCATTTCTTTCAGCATGTCAGGGCCGATTGTAATTCTTTCCAATGGGTTACTCCAACTGATTGGAATCTTGCACTATCTACCATAGAGGGATTCAAAAGGGCTCATCTTCAAGGATTCATGATAACCGTTGTTGTAGGCAAACTCTACCAATGGTAGGTAGTCTTCCCACTTCTTAGGCTGATGCATTACATGCATCCTTAGCATGTCTTCTACTATTTGGTTCACTCTTTCTATTTTTCCATCAGTTTGAGGGTGATAAGCCGTGCTGAACAACAATTTTGCCTCAAAACCAACAATTAGGGATTTCGAAAAGATTGAAGTGAATTTGGTATCTCGGTCAGATACAATTTCCTTGGGCATGCCATGCAGTCTAAATATCTCCTTCATGAAGATGTTGGAAATATCTATGGCCTTGCAAGTTCATTTTACATGAACGAAATGAGAAGACTTACTCAGTTTTTCCACCACAACCATGATGGCATCATTTTTCTTGGTCAACTTTGGTAATCCAGTGATGAAGTCCAGGATCGGTAGGGGCTGTAACAACCCTCCTGGATGTCGGTGTTCTGCCTTAACTTGCTGGCATTCTAGGCACTTATCTAAATAGTTAGCTATGTCTTTCTTCAATCCAGGCCAACATAATTGTTTCCTAGTGGTCGTGATCATTTTCTGATATCTTGGGTGACCGGTATATGGTCTCTTGTGTAGTTCATCCATTATGAACCTCTTCAATTTGTCACAGTTTGGAACATACAATCTGTTTCTGTAAGTCAATAGGCCTTCTTCGAGCATTTGGTATCCTTCATATTTTAGCCTTGTAGGCTCTTGCTTTAGGTATGAGGTCACGGTCTTGAAGAATGCATCTGTTTCTTGTGCATTCCTAACTCTTTCCCTGACATCTGTTTCATAGGTGCTTACCACTGCAAGATGAATCATTTTTATACTTCTGCTAAGGGAATCGACCACCCTATTTTCCTTTCCTTTGACGTGTTTTATTTCTAAATCAAACTCACTAAGGATATCCATCCACCTAGCTTGCCTGGAATTGAGTTTTGGTTGATCAAATAGGTGTCTCAATCCACAATGGTTTGTCATAAGCATAAATTTCCTAACTAGGAGGTAGTGCCTCCACATTTTTAAAGCATGTACTATGGCAACCAACTCTAGTTCATTGGTCACATAATTGATCTCATGCTCATTTAATTTCTTAAACACGTAGAAAATTACACATCCCTCTTGCATAAGGAATCCTCCAAGTCCTTCCTTGCAGGCATCTATACAAACAAGGAAATCATTATCCGGGTCTGTAATATTTAGCACTGGTGCATGGGTCAGGAGGTATTTCAGTTCCTGAAATATTTCTTCACATTTTGATGTCCAAATGAATTTAATCCCCTTTTTCTGAAGGGCGGTGATTGGACAACCAATATTGGAAAACCCTTTTATGAACCTTCTATAGTATCCTGCTAAGCCCATGAAGGACCTAATATCAGATACATCCTTTGGGGTAGGCCATTCCATAATATATCTGATCTTGTCAGGGTCTAATGCCACCCCTTCCTTAGATATGGCATGGCCTAAGTAATGGACTTGCTTCTAAAATAAATCGCAGTTTCTAAACTTAGCGTAGAGCTAATGCTCTCTTAGTACTTGGAGTATGAGTCTATGATGTTCTTCGTGCTCCTCCCTATTCTTGGAGTAGATTAGGATATCATCAATGAAAACCAATACAAATTTGTCCAAAAATTTGTTGAGTACATTATTCATCAAGACATAAAAGTGGAGGGGGCATTGGTTAACCCAAATGGCACCACCACGAATTCATAGTGACCATACCTCGTCTTGAAGGTTGTTTTGTGGATGTCTTCATCCTTAATCTGGACTTGGTGGTATCCATACCTTAATTCGATCTCCGAGAAGATGGAACAACCTCCCAATTGGTCGAACAAACCATCAATTCTTGGTAAGGGGTACTTGTTCTTTATGGTTGTCTCATTGAGTTGTCTGTAATCTATGCACAGTCGGAGTGTTCCATCTTTATTTTTCTCAAACAAGATGGGTGCTCCCCACAAAGATACACTGGGTCGGATGTAGCCTTTGTCCATCATTTCCTTTAGTTGTAGCTTGAGCTCAACCAGCTCTGGTGTGCTCATTCTATATGGATTTCTAGATGCTGGTACCTCTCCTAGTGTAAGTTCTATCGAGAAGTCAATATCCCTTCTCGGAGGTAGACCCGGTACCTCTTATGGGAACACATCCTTGTATTCTCTTTATATGGGGTGGTCCTCTACGTTTGGATTGTCATTCTCAAAAAATTCCAGTACATGTATGGCATATAAGGAACATCCCTTTCTGCAATACTTTTTCATTTGAAGGGATGATATTTGTCTCACTGAGACAGGATTCTGAATCCCTTAGAGGGTCGTTTTTCTCCCTTCTTCATTTACCCATTCTAAATTTTTATGATAACAACCCAATTTAGTTTTATAAGCAACCAACCAATCCATACCAATCAACAAGTGATAAGATCCCAGGGGAAGTATGTTAAGGGTCGCTCGGGTGGGTAATCCACCCATGATGAATTGACAGGCTGGTATGACCTCTACCACCTTTCTTTTGGTCCCAATGGCTAATCACACCAACCATGGTTTAACATGTCTAATTTTTTGTAGTTTACACTTATCAACAGTTTGAGGGGCCACGTAACTCAAATTAGAACCTGGGTCAATTAAAATAAAAACTAGATGGTTGGCGATCATACCTTCCAGCTCCACTACTGAAGCTTGGTGGTCGGCTTGATTATTGTCCAAGGCTGCATAGATTCGTGGCATGCTCCTAGACACATCATTGATGACGATAGCTTCTTGGATATTGTAGATTCTCTTATTTTTCTATTGTTTGTGTGGGAAGTCCCTCAACCGATGATCTTCTCCACAACCCCAACATTTTAAGGGTTCCTTCTTTAGGTTATCGATATTTTCTAGGACTGTCTTAAAAGGTTTATTTCCACTTTGAGAGGGGAAATTTTGTTGATATACACTTCTAGTAGGAAGGATTCTTCTAGAATCTTTTCCATAGTTATTAAATCTTGAGGATTTAAACCCCTTCTTATGGAATCCCGAACTACTCCTCTTCTTCCAGTCCTCGTGACGTCTTGTATTACTCCCAAACTGTTCATAACAATACCTTGCCTTCCGGATAGTTTCTTCTAAGGTCTTTGGTTCATCGAACTCAATCCTGTCCTGGTAGGTCTGAGGTAACCCACTAACGAACCACTGCATTTTTACCTTTTCATCTTTTATGTAGGGTACATACCTCAGTAGTTCAAGGAATTTATTGACAAATTCATCTATGGTGAGCTTCCCCAGCATGAGTTCATATAATTCCTTAGTCTTCCCATCCATGTATTTCTTTGAAAGATACTGCCTCCTGAAGTATTTCTCAAATTGTTTCCATGACAAGTCCTTCTCATGGACTCCTTTCGCATTCCTAAGGTCTTCCCACCAAATGGAAGCCCTTCCATTCAGGTTAAAGATGACTATTCGAGCCTTCAAGTTTTCAGAGTAGTCATGGACTTTGAAGTATTTCTTTAAACCAAGCAGCCAAATTTCAACCTCTTCTCCCTTCCTAATCTCTCCATCGAAAGAGGGTGGTTTGGCTTTCTTGAATTCTTCAGGATCATGATTTTTGGAATGCTTCCACTTCTTTCCTTTCCTTTGAGAATGTGAGGTTGATATGATACTAGAATATCCTTCAGATTTTCCAGCTTCCTTTCCATAGGACTCTACCGATGAGTGTCCCCTGACTCCAGGTTGGGTATTCTTCGAGGCACTTCTCCTAGTGTGGTCACTTATGGAGTCATGTTTTCGGATCTCAGGTGGACTTTGAATTCTCTTATTATATCGTCGGTCCACATGACTGGTTGCAGGTTCATGTTGTAGTTTCCTCTATATGTCGGACAAGCTCTGCAGCAAGACTATGTTAATTTATGTTTGTTTTTCTTGATCCTTTATTAATATCTCATTGTCAGCCTTGCAACTCTATAATTCGTCCCCGAGGCTCCTTACAGTTTTAGCCAGATCGGAAGAGGTTTCCACCACCCTCCTTTCTTCAGATTCTCCATCTCTATTATGGGATCCATCCCCCACTTCATGACACGTCACCATCCTTTATTATTGAATTTTTCCCATGATTTACTGACTGCTCGAGTGTTGACAAAAACACTTATTGTTAGTTAATAGTCTATTATTTCATGAAAAATACACGGTTCAATTTATTAAATGCACACACACAGTATAAAGTTTCATTCTTTTATTTAATAACATTTTTAACCAGAATTTTTAAGAAAGAGGTAAGGTAGAGTGCCACTCTTTTAAAAGTACTCCAAATAGAGTTTTTAAGCAACTCGTCCATGATCTGAAGCAGGCCAAGTGTTGTAACCATGCTCTTATACCAATTTGTAACACACCCACGATGGGGAAAAAATAAAAAACATTTGTCCTCCTTACAGGAAGAAATCCTTTCCCTCTACGATTCCTAATTTGGGAAGTCTGAGACTCAAAAATACCCTCCGATCAAGGTTCTCTGATTATCTTAGTCAAACAAGACTTAGATACCTTGATAGTCTCACCTCTTAATCAAGCACAAACCCTTCCAGCTTTTGGTGCAGGTCTTATGATACCTGTGACCTTCTCCTTTGCACTTCAGTGAAGTCTCGGAGTTGGAGTTAGCCCTTTTTCTATTGGCCCTTCCTTAGATGTGACCTTGGGCAAGGACCTCACGTAAACACACAATTGCGGGCGCAGCCAAAGGCAGTTTGAAAACAAACTACTTTTCGGCCCGCAATTCTCCTCGAGCCTCCACATGTTCTTTCTCCAAAACTGGGGTTTGGATTGCGGCCCCCCCTCAACTTTTTAAAGTTTGAACACCTCCAATCCCTGGAATGATATGGGACCATCGATATCCCGATATTGACGGCACTGTCTGAACTGATGGTTCAGATCTTCCCTTTTCAAATCCACGGACCATAACTTCCCTCCTAAATCAACGACAATGTTTCTACTTCGGGTGTTTGACCTTTTCAACTAGATCAACGGTCCTATGGCCCTCTTCTCAATCAACGACCGAGACCTCCTTCGGGTCTCTAGACTTCTGAGATCTCAAATCTCAAACTTCACCCTTTTTCCCAATGGATTTTATCCGAAAGCTATAATCCAATGACATGTGTCCACTTGATCTGACGATCAAGGATTACTTTGGGTCTTTACCTAGAGTCCACAGATTTGTACCACCTGTCCTATGGATTTGATGATTGAGGATTGCTTCGGGTATTTACCCAGAGTTCAAATATTTACGCCACATCCCTTCTTAATCTGATGGCTATGAATTACTTTGGGGCTTTATCCGGATTCCACAGACTCACACCAGGTCCCTTCTGGATCAGACAGTCCAGATTCACTTCGGACGACCCAATGGTGGAAATTTACTTTGGACGATCTGACAACAAAGATATACTTCGAATGATTTGACGATTGATATTTTCTTCGGATCTTCGGATCTCCGACTGTTCGCACTTTGGGAGTCTCAAATCTCAACTGAAAAATCTCGAATAGATTTTCCCGAAGTTGTTGATATGATGACACGTATCTCCTGGTGATCAATGGTCAGGATCCTATTGACAGGTGATCTAACAAAGTGCAGGGTTCAGAAAAGGAAGTGCAGACAACAACCTCTACATCAAGGTAAGTCAAGGTAATATTTTATTAATTGAAGTTTATGTTGATGATATTATTTTTGGTAGTGATGATGACAAGTTAAGCCAGAAATTTGCAAAGGATATGCATAATGAATTTGAAATGTCATTACTTGGAGAACTATCCTTCTTTCTGGGACTTCAGATTCATCAAAGCAACCAAGGAATTTTTATTTCTCAAACCAAATATATCAGAGAAATGTTAAAGAGGTTCGGAATGGAAGATTGCAAACCAATTATCACTCCCATGAAAACCAACTGCAAGTTAAGCAAAGATGATGATTCAAAGTCTATAGATCAGAGGCAATATAGGTCAATGATTAGCAGCCTACTATATGTGACAATATACAGACTAGATGTAATGTAGACAGTTGGACATGTGGGACGATTTCAAGCAACACCAAAAGAATCACATGTATTAGCATTGAAGAGAATTTTTAGATATCTCAAAGGAACATAAGAGTTTGGATTATGCTATCCAAAAGGAAAAAATCTCTCTCTTATTTCTTACATAGATGCAGATTGGGCAGGTTGTATTGATGTCTGATGAAGCACCAGTGGAGTAATGTTCTACTTGGGTGAGTGTTTAGTATCATGTCTAAGCAAGAAACAATCATTAGTATCTCTATCTACAGTCGAGGCAGAGTATATTGTAGCAGCAACATATTGTACACAGGTTCTTTGGATGAAAAAAACTTTGACAGATATACAAGTTGAGTATAATGAGTCCATTCCAATCTATTGTGATAATACAAGTACCATCAGTATCTCAAAGAACCCGTTGATGCACTCCAAGACAAAGCACATTCCAATCAAGTATCACTTTCTACGGGAACAAGTTGCAGAAAAGAACATTAGAGTTGAGTATGTGGGCACAAAAGAACAAGTTGAAGACATTTTTACAAAACCACTTCTATGGGAAGCCTTTGAGTATATTCACCAGAGACTCGAAGTTATTCCTACTCCAAAATGAATGCTTTAGAATTATTATCTTCTATGTCTTAGATGTACATGAGGAAGCACCATAAAGAGGACAGTTCAGTCAGGGGGAGCAGCCCCGGATGGAAAAATACGTTTTCCATTGATGACAAAGGGGGAGAGATTCGTCACAGATATGAAGAGGATAGATGCATGTTTCTAGGGGGAGAATGAGTGATATGACTTCAATATTGCATGACATAATTTCAGTTTTTCATCAAAGTGTTGCAATCAATGCCAAAGGGGGAGATTATTGATTAAGGTTGGTTGTCATTGATGTCAACCCTTGAAGAAATCCTGGTAGCACAAAGGTTTGGGTAATGCAACCAAGTTTGTTTGATTTAAATATGACACATTATTTTCTTTTCATGGTTTATAATAAGTAGAAATGGATTAACTCCAAAGTGGTCCCCTTATGGTGAAAGCCCTCACAGGAAGACGCTTTGCAGATTGAGTTATCCTAAAAGTATGGTTACAAAAACCATGCTTATTTGTGGAATAATGAGATGAAGGTCAGTGAATTTTTCAGTGAAACTATCTTAGATGGATATTTCTTGTCATGCCATTTCTAGTGGTATGTGGAATGTCACATAACTCCTCACGGTTAGAGAGTTATGGACATGAGAAGTTGGAGAACCCAGGTTTGGGTAATGGAGCCAAGTTTTTTTGATGGATAATGGTATGAGTTTTGATATATTTTAGGTAATACTATTCTATATGGATATTACATGTCATTCCATTTCTGGTGGTATGTAAAACGTCACATAAATTCTCACGGTTTGAGAGTTATGGCCTTATGAAGTTGGAGGACCCTCATATGTCATCTAGAAGCCCCAAAAGGTCAACGTAGTCAAAGTGGTTTAAGAGATTTAAGAAGGTAAATAATAAAGTGAAGTGATGAGTGTACTATAATTTAAAGTGAATACAAATGAATTATTTAAATAATAAATTTAATGGAGAAATTAGAAGTGGGTTAACCCTAAAATAAGGAAAGTGGGCAAAGTGACCTAGAAGATGCTTTTAAGGAAGCTACTTGGAGAGTATAAATAAGAGGCAAGGCTCTCTCATTTCAGATAACACTTGAGCATCTTGAATATCTATAGGTGTCTGAGGTAACCAAAGGATATCTAAGCCAAATTTATGAGGGAAGGTGAAGAAAAGAGGGCCGAAATTCAAGGAAGGATAAATTCTTTTGATGATGCTTTCTAAGGTATGTTATTTACGGTTCATCTCACCATTTTTTATTTCTTTCAAAATGATTCAGACCCTGAAATTGATATGCCATTGAGGAAACATATCCAAGTATCCTTGGTAAAAAATTCATCTTGGGGGTCGTTGTATTTTTGTAGTTACACTCCGTGGAAAATAGGGTTTGTGTCTAGTCCTGAAACTAGTCTAAAACATGTGTTTCGTGCAAAAACGTCATAAATTCTTCATACCAGATCCAAATTCAGTAAGACAAAATGTGTTTGTTATAGTACAATATGTAGTATTATGTGTAACAATTTCATATCTATTCAACAAATATTTCGTATGGGGAACGCTCTACAATGTCGCTCTCTAGAATAAGCTAGAATTCAACAAGGTATGCCATTTTTGCTATAATTCCTTTTCTAAAAGGTTCCAAGTAGTGACACCTGGAGGAATTGCATAAAACACATTGAAGAATTTTTTTATCAGTTTCATATATTTATTCATTACAGGTACAAAGTTATGATTATTTCAAGTTAGGGTTGTTGACTAATCCAAAACTAGTCATGTGAGACTAAAGAAAAGTTTGATGAAAATGGTAGTCTCTTGTTGTTAAAGTTAAGGAAGGTTTGCAGGTATGTGATCATATAAACTAGGTCTATTACAAAGTTACAAATCATATTCTGATGATGAAATTGATGAGGGCTTTTGGTTTAGGTACATGTTGTGTACATGGTTGAGACAAGTAGTTGATGAGTTGGAACATACATGAGGTGCATAGTTGATGATGTTGGTACATATTGATGAGTAGTTGACACATGATTGGTACATACTTGGTACATGGTTGGTTGCACTTGTTTATGGTACAATTTGATTACAGGTTGTTTGGTACAGGTTGGTGCATGGTTGATGCACTTGTTTATGGTACATGTTAATTACAGTTTGAGGTACAGGTCGATGCATGGTTGATGCATGATTCAAGTTTATTGGTACATGTTTACAATGATATATATCACAATGATAGTATGACAGTGGTTCCATAATTCTACTTATACTTCAAGGCATTTGGATGGGGCAAGGAAAGGTGGTTGTAGCCAGAGAATTGAGGAGTTGGAGATTCCCTCAGGTTGTATCCTGAGAAACTAGGGGGTTGGAGCCTCCTTCCATTTGAATCTGGAAAAAAAAAGGAGGTTGGTGCTTCCAATGAATGTAATTCTTCAAGACATATAAGAAAAAGCATTCTGTGGTTTTATCCTGCTTTGGGTTTCCACGTAAAACACTGGTGTACTGTGTATGTGTATGATTATTCATTTGTTCATTGCTCATTATTGGATGATAATTATACATTGATATAACACTTGGATTATTTGGTTTAAAAATGATTATAATTTCTCTATTACTGATTCACCCCCCCTCTTTGTAATCCAACAATTGCAACATTGCAAGTGTTGCCACTGTCACCTTAGAAAACCACTTCCCTCATTTTAGTGAAGGATGAATTCCAACACAAGGGAGGCTTCGAAACCTCAAGGAATCCTATAGTAAGAAAGGATCAAGTTCACAACCTCCTTTATTGGCTACTCAAACACACCACCACTAGGCCAAGGTAATCAAAATAATACAAGGTGGTTAAATGAAGCTATTTCCATATTTGTATATGTAACACCCCGTGTTTTGATCCCCCATATTAAATAATGTATTGTTACATTACTGAGAGGCCAGAGTGCCCAAACAATTATTAAAAGGTCAGTGTGCCTAAGAAATGTAATGTTATGATCATTATTAATAATAAATATGTCGTCAACTGCTAGACGGACAAGGACTAGAGTTATAGGGGGATGTGATTCCACAAGAGAGGGAGGCTTGAGGAGCTAAGTGCTTATTTATTTTATATTACCCATTTTGTGTAATGGGGGGGGGGGGAATCAATTACGTGATCTCTTGGGGGAAGGTCAAGAGTTTATTGACCCCCATGAATTACAAAAAATTGTCCTTGGTCTTTGAAAGGGGTTCGTTCTCCAGTTGAAAAATACTCTCATTCCCGTCCCCATTCTGGTACTATTATTGGTCGCCTCACGCGTTCATTCACTTGTTTTGATTCACTGTTCATCCTGTCTCGTGGAGTCTTCATTCCATCCATTCCTTCACTAACTCATATTTCCTCATTTTTGGTATCTTGGCTTGGGAGAGGAAGATGAATTGCTGAAGAGCAACCACATTTTTGTTGGTTGTAGAGATAAATGGTGTATTCTAACCATGATTTGAGGCCTACATGTTTAAGATGCTTGGAATGTGACTAAATTTGATCACAATTGCAAGTCTTGAGCATCCCAACATGGATATTTTGGACCAGCTGCACTGGAGCCTTGGATGGAAAGGGACTTCCTGAGAGACTGCGTGGCAGAGAAGGGTGGAGGTATATTTTCTTGGGTGGTGCAAGTTGGGTAGAAGAGAGTTGGGTGCTTGGATTTCTGTGAGTGCGGGAGAATCCTTTGAGAGATTGAGTGCTAACTGGTTTTGGAATCCAAGTAACACTCTGGAACCGTCCTTGTGGATTCATAGCTCTGGCTTAGGGGTGACACTGTTGTTGAGACTTGGAACAACAATGTCTGCACTTGGGTGGAACGTCCTTGGTCTAGAACCATTTGGTGTCTTCCTTTATAAAATATAAGTGCTCTCTGTTATGGTTTCCTTGCTTATGTATTTATTTCCGCTGCGTATCAAATTATTCTACCTGAGATTGTACCTATAATATGCATGCTTCCTAGTTAATATTGTGCATGTCTTCTATGTTGTGGTATGAATCTTGATCATTGCATGTATGTTTTTCATGCTTCTTTATTAATTAAGTGTTATTAGAGTCTCCAAATCAGCCAAGAGGTGCGTTCTTGGTGTGGCATGCCATCCCGTGCGAGGCTGGGTATGTTACAGTTTGGTAACATAGAATAATTGTAGTGGCATTTCCCAGCTTGGGTGGCTGGGGACGTTACAAATTGGTATCATAGCTTCTGGTTCAAACACCAGACTGTTATAGGCTAGAACAAGTGCGAATTGGGAAGATTCATAATTACAGATTTTATATATATCTATGTGAATTGGGGAAAAACGGTGGAAGTGTTTGAGTGAAATCCCCCAAATTCATGAATAGATTTGAGTTTGAATGATTATAGGATTGTCTAAGAAGTTAATGGATTCGATCTACGGAGTTGCATAGTCAAATTTGACTTGGAAGGTAAAAATTTTGAGTTTTAATGGCCGCCGTAATGATGGATAGAGTTTGGAGAATCGATGGTTGAGATCGTGTTCGATCTTGGATCAACGGTCCTGATTCATCCTTGAAAAATTTTAAAAATTCGAATGTTTGCAAAGTTTGGAAAAATTACCAAATCAATGACTGGGATTGATTCAAGGATTTGAAAAATGAGGAACATCGACGATTCCTATTGATTTCGGTTGTTTGGGTAGTTGGAGAAAATGAACGGTCAAGATCCTCTTGGTTGGGAGATCAACGACCTAGATTCACCTGTGATTTTTTCAAAATTCTAAGTGTGGAAGTTCGCCAACAAAAATCGTCGACGATCGATGGTCAAGGGTCAACGAATTGGGTGAAGGGTTGAATATCAACCAAGGAAAATCTTCGATCACTGATGGTCAGGGATCGACAGATTCTGGTGAATGTTTTCTCTGTCCTGGACAAAGAAAATCTTTGATTACTGATGACTGATAGTCGGGGATTGGCAGAAAACCTCTGAAGTCTAGAACTCCGAAGTAAAACTGGACCCTTCATATTCAGGTACACGTGTCCAAATATTAGCAAGGGTTTGTAAATTCTACATTCAACAGTCCATGGGTGTGGTGGTATTCAACAATGAAAAAACTATGAAGTGTTGAACCCTAGAGTAAATCTAAACTGTTGGTGTTTGAGGAAATGTCTCTACAAATCAACCGATTTAGGAGTTTGACCTTTGAGGGATTTGAGAGGTAGTGGGGAGAAGTCTCCTGAATTTCTGAAGCCCCGAAGTTGTGACGCACTGGGGTGACATGGCCTGCTGACGTCACCTAGGGTGATGTGGACACACTTGAATCTTTCCACGTGTCATCATGTTTCATGTTTTTCAAAGATCATTTGTGCTAGTTATTATATAACATGTGTCACCCGTCAAATAAGGCCACTTGTCTGTGCCTTACTTTCTACCATGTGGTGGCAGATCCTATAGTCTGGAGACTTGGCAATATGGAGGATTCAAGGCATAAGTAATTGGGTTCGAGGAATCCCGAAGGCCGGAGTCCATCTCAACCATTGATTACAGTAGACACATGTCATAAGATCCCAAGGCCGAGAAACTTGGTACTCCAGATATTTTGAGTTGCAATTTTCTTAGGTCGAGAACTCCCAAAGGCCAGAGTTAATCTCCACCACTGATCGAGAGGTGATTTGTGGAGGAAGGAGAGGACCTCTGGTATTTTGGCACTCCAGGAGATCTGTGGACAGGCGCTTGGGAAGACCCGAAGCCCAGAGATGTGAAGGAAATCCTAACCATTGAGCAGGATAGGATACATGGCAACAGATCCTGCAGTCCAGAGACTTGGCACTTCAGAGACATGGAACTCCAGAAGAGTTGAGAGTGTGGAAAATATGGAACTTCTGAAGCCGGAGTCCCAGAGCTCCTGTTGACTGTCGATCTCATCCCTCGATTGATTTTCAATCACATGATCTCCGATATAGTAATTCTAGTGCAAAAAAGCACCAGGAAGGATTTGGCCAGCGGTTTCAAGCCGTGGTCACTTGGGAAAGTGGTTTGAAGGAAGTGCCTGTGCAGAATTGATTTCTATATCGACTTAGGGATAGCATGGAAGTTTTATCTATATAAATTCTTCATGAGTTAAAAGGATCTGTAGCATTATTGACAATTTTTTTTTATCATATGCTTAATTCTGACAAAATGGTCACTTGCACATTTTGCAGAATTAAGGAATTTAAACACATCAACTCAGAATGAATATTGAATAAATGGAATAAGTTGAGGGAGCCTCTAGCCATGATAAAGAATCCGAAGGATATAATACCAAAATTAGAAATGCAGAGACATAATCTAATGGACGCAAGGTCCGAGGGGGGCAATAAACATTGCTAGAAACTGTGAAGAGCCTGAAAATAGAAGTACGGAGCTGCAAGGTAGACAATGAGAGGCTGATGAGAGAGAAAATTGAGATAAATGCTCGAGTGTTGTAGAGCTTAAATCAGTTGCAGAGTCAGGCCAAAAATGGCTCAAAGAAAGAGGAAGAAGGTAGGTTTCATGAAAGAAGAAATGATCGTGGAAGAGGAGGTTATTACAGAAGTGCTAGAAGAGCTCATAGACACCACTCACCTCCTTACTCAACAATAAATTTTTATGCATCTGAATATTCCTTAAGTAGTCCAAAGGTGTCTCCTGTTAGGCACCAAAGAAGGATATATGAGGTGGACAATTTGCAAGGAGAGATGAGGAATCTCAAGCCACCATCCTTTGATGGTGAAAGAGAAAGGGGGGATGATGTTGAAGCATGGTTGCTTGGACTCATGAGATACTTCCAATTGCATAACTATTCATCAAATCTAGAAGCCAGAATTACCACCTACCACTTACATGGGAAATATGGAATGTTGTGGGATCAACTAAAGAAAGTTGAACATATTAATGGGAATATGATCACTTGGAAGAAATTCAAGAAGCATTTCCAAAAGGAGTACCTATCAGAGCATTTTTATGACAAGAAAATGTAGGAGTTCTTTGAACTCATGCTGGGAAGAATGACTATGATAGAGTATGAGAAGAAGTTCTTGGGATTGTTAAAGTATGTAGGGTTTATACATGATGAAAAGGTAAAGATACAAAGGTTTTTGAGTAGACCGCCAGCCTTTTAAAAATAAAATATTTGGTATGATGAGCCCAAGATATTGACTGAGGCTATTAGGAAGGATAAATACTTGTGAAAGAAAGTCCAGGTCAAAGTTTCCATGCACAAATATTGGAAGGATAAGAAGAAGGATATGTCTGATCAGAGGAGGAAGGGGTTCAAACCTCTTTTCAATAGAAATGAGCCTAATAAAAATAATCAAGATCAATATGCTAAGGATGATACCAAGAAAGAAGACTCCTTGATAAAAAGGGGAAGACCAATCCAATGTTGGGGATGCAAAGAATATCACTTGTACAAGGATTTCCCACACAGAAAGGACATAGTGAAGACTGCATACAACATCCAAGAAGCTACAACAATCGAAGACATGTAAAGGATTTATGCAACCTTAGATGATCGACAAGAAGAATACCAATCCAACATGACCGATGTGGATTGATTACATTTGAAGAAAATTAAGCTTGGGAAATCAAGTTTGGTTGAACTAGTTGCTGGAACCAAAAGGAGAATCCATGATATGGTCAGAAGTTGTTCCATAAGTATTAATGGTGTGAACACTAGTGTTGACCTAAATATCATACCATTGGGGTCTTATGATATTCTAATTGGAATGGATTGGCTGGACAAGCATCATGTTGTCCTAGATAGTCATAGTAAGACATTTACATGTCTTGATGGAGATGGAAAACAAAGCACTGTGAAAGTAATTCCAAGACCCATCTCTATAAGGGAGATTTCAGCCTTACAACTAAAGAGATGTTTTAGAAAATGGTGTCAATTGTATGCAACCCATGTGGATGAGCCAGAAAAGACAAAGGGGCGAAGACTTGAAGATTTCTTGATACTACAAGAATTCGAGGATGTATTCCAAGAAATACCAGGGTTTCCACCAAAAAGGGAAATAGATTTCTCTATTGATCTAGTTTTGGGAGCTACCCCGATGTCAAAAACACCTTACATAATGAGCACACTAGAGTTAAAAGAATTACAAATGCAGTTGGAGGAATTGTTGAAAAAAGGGTACATACGCCCAAGTGTTTCACCTTGGGGAGCACCGATACTCTTTGTCAAAAAGAAATATGGAACCTTGAGGTTATGTATTGAATTTCGATAGGTGAATAAGTCTACTATAAAGAACAAGTATCATATACCCATAATTGATGAACTCTTTGATTAGCTAAGACGAGAAAAGATATTTTCAAAGATAGACCTGAGATCATGATACCATTAAGTAAGAAGCAAGGAAGAAGACATCCATAAGACATCCTTCAGAACCAGGTATGGGAATTATGAGTTTGTAGTGGTGCCATTTGGATTGTCCAATGCACCAACTGTCTTTATGTTCTTAATGAATGGCACATTCAGAAATTACTTGGATAAGTTTGTCATAGTATTCCTGGATGACATACTTTTCTATTCTAAGTCAGAGGAAGAGCATGAACATCACCTAAGACTGGTACTTCAAGTGTTGAGAGAACATCAATTGTATTCCAAGCTGAGTAAGTGTTATTTTTATTAAGAAAAAATCCATTACTTGGGGCACATTATTTCAGAACAGGGTATAGTCATAGACCTTGAGAAGATTGAAGCCATTAGAGGATGGCCAATGCCCATGAATGTTTCAGAAGTCGTATCTTTTATGGGGTTAGCTAGTTACTACAGAAGGTTTATAGCAGGGTTCTCTAAGATTGTTCATCCCATCACTTCTTTACAAAATAAGGGAATTAAATTTGAATGGACACCTGAGTGTGAATAAAATTTTATTTCGTTGAAGGAATTACTTACTAGTGCACCTATTTTGAATATTGTTGACCCAAATGATAATTTTGTGGTATGCAAAGATGCATGCAAGAAAGTACATGGTGGAGTCCTCACTCAAAATGGACATGTCATTTGTTATGAGTCCAGAAATATTAAGGAGTATGAGAAGAACTATGCCACACATGACTTGGAGCTTTCTGCCATTGTTCATGCATTGAAGATGTGGAGGCATTATCTCATGGGAAAGAGATTTGATTTAAGAAAATACCACAGCAGTATGAAGTATCTTTTTGATCAGCCAACTTTGAATGCCAAGAAAACAAGATGACTTGAATTCTTAAGTGAATATGACTTTGATATCAAGCATGTCAAAGGAAAATAAAATAAAGTTGTCGATGCACTTAGTAGAAGAGTGCATGTCATGCATGATACAAATGTCAGTATGCATCAGTCAAACTTGAAGCACAAAATTTTATATGTTGTTGTTACATATCAAAATTACCTACAGGTAAAGGAAAGCTTACAATGAGGATATGTACAACATAAAGTGAAAGATTATGAGATAAAGGAAGATGGACTACTTATTCATAAAAATAGAATTTATGTTCCTAGTTCTAGATAACTTAGGAATTTCGTATTAAAGAAAATGCATAATGTTCCATATGATGGACATATCGATTACCAAAAAAAAATTACAATAGTAAGAAGCCAATTATTTTGGCCAATAATGAAAAAGGATGTTTCTGATTACATCGTCAGATGTATGAATGCCAAAGAGTGAAGGCTGAGCATAGACACCCAACATGTTTGCTACATCCATTACCAATTCCAGAGAATAAATGGGAAGTCATAACCATTGAATTTATAACTAAATATCCCAGGACAACAAGGCAACATGATTTAATCATGGTAGTGCTTGATAAATTGACAAAGGCTTCTCATTTTGTTCCTATCAAAACAACTCATACAACAACTAAGTTTAATTCAAATTTTTGGAAAGTATTATTCAAAGGATTTGGTACAAGTATTAGCTTTAGCACAACATACCATCCATAGTTAGATGGGAAGACAGAGAGGGTCAACTGAGTAATTGAAGACATGTTAAGAAAGTATGTGATGGATAAGCCATCTAGGTGGGAATATTACCTGCACTTGGTTGAGTTTTCCTATAATAATGGGTATCAAGCTTCATTGAATATGAGCCCATTTGAGGCCTTGTATGGTACAAAGTGCAATACTCCAGTAAGCTAGGACAACCCAATATATAAAGTGGTACTTGGGCCAGAGTTTCTCAAGGAAATGGAAGACCAAATGGTTAAGATTAAGCATAATTTAAAGGAAACTCAATATAGACAAAAGGTTTATGTCAACAAGAATAGGACAACAAGAGAATTTAAAGTAGGAGAGCATGTGCTCTTGAAAGTAAAACCCAAGAAGAGCTCTTTGAATTTGGGCAGTTGTACAAAGCTGGAAGCTAGATACTGTGGTCCATTTGAGATATTGGACAAAATAGGGCTAGTTGCATACATGCTTGCATTGCCTATTTCAATGAAAGTGCATAATGTATTTCGTGTCTCTTTGCTAAAGAAATATGTACATGATTGTTGGTGCAATTATATGCATAATATATTACCAAACATAAATTATTGACCGATATTCGTAATCAATAGATTTGTTACACTATATGTGCCGACAACAGGTGGTTTAACCATGTCTACTGAGTATAGTCTATGTAATAAAAATACTTATAAAACTAAACACTTTGTTTCACACCTTTCAAATAACACTCCACACATACAATTCAAAATCCATACAAAAAAATTGATCAACAAATGCATAACTCATAATTCTTGTTTGGGGGATAGATCTTGCTCATTGTTGGCTCATGAAAGATAGAGATGGGATATGATTCTATATCCTGTAACAACCACACAGTCACTCATTAACATTCTGGAAACTTAACTAAGCTAAAAGAACTACCAAGCAGAGTATAAACACTCCATTGTAAGCGCATGTATGTGAGAGCTGGAGATACGATCTCATTTCTTGTAACAAATCATTTCAATAATAAATTGAAAACAATCCCTGTCTAATTTTGCACACTTCTTCAAACCAATGATATTCATAAAGTAAATCAATGCAACTTGACAATTATAAAAAACCTATTTCATTCCTACACAAGAAACATAAGTTTTTATGAGATGTTCCATTTGTTGGATCATGTAATGCGAATGATGGAGTCTCAAACTATTCCTGTAATTCCACACTTTGCAAACAATTCTAATAGTGAAATAAAACGAAATCAAAACAAGTACAAGAAATAAAAATCTATACTAATAATTTACAATGAGCTTACCAAGCTGGATCGATGGGCCCTTGCTGATGCCAACATGGTAGATTTTAGATCAGCAGATGATAAATTCTAAAATACACACAAGATCATTGAATTCAAACTTCCATTAATCTTCAACAAGTAAATTTACAAAAAGAGTTTGTTTAGAAATCCAATCTGCAACATAACAATTCCTCCCCTTGGCTTAGAGCCATAACTCAATTTATATACTTTTTACATTACAAATTTGGCTCTAGACAATTCAATCCATGAAAAATCAAATCACAACCATTTTCCATCAATGGAGGTTGAGTACAACCATTAGCTAATCAAGGAAATGCATTTTCCACAAATCTGGGCATGACCCTAGAATTTCTGAAAAATTGGCAATTTAGGCAAATTGGCCTCAAAGAACCTTTTGTATCTTCCAGGTATTAGATGATTTTTTCAAACCATTTTTGGGTTTTCAAGCTATATGGGTTCTAGAAAAACCCATTTGGATGTTTTGAAATATCATCTCCCATTCACACACAACTCAAGGCACAATCTGGCAGTTAAGAAATATTTGTTGATTTTTGGCTGAATCGTTCCCCTGAGTTGGAGGTCCACACGTTTGATCTGGGTGAATTCTTCCCCATGTGTCCTCATGTAAATGCCACTATGGACAAAGCCCATATCCCATAATTTTTAGATTCATCTTTATCTGCATGGAAATCAAGGTGCAAATCTAGTACCGAAATTCTGTAAGATGTTGGTACCAGAATCCTGTAGGATGTTGGTACTGAACTGGAACAATTGGTACCAAAATAGCACAGTAATAGATCAAAGTACTGGATCAGAGCAACAGTGGTACCAAAATAGGTGCATATTTGGTACCGGATCAAGTGGAGGTGGTACCAGATCAGGCGGAGTACCGGAATAGAACAATTGGTTGTTGCAGTACTGGACCAATGGACGAATCCCGAAGATGAGCACCGGATGAGGTGATGCCTGGTCAGGAAGATGATTAAATTAATAAAAGTAATTAGAAAGAATTTGAACATTAATTATTCAATTCTAACCATTAATAAACCACATAAATCATGACTAAATGAATATTACCTCATGTACAAAAAAAATGTTAAATGACATGTCTGTTGAGGAAAATAGGCAGAGAGTGCTTATGTATGAGGAAAAATTGGTTAGGATATGGGACAATATAAGGAAATTGGAGGTGACAAAAATGAGGCTCAATAATGATCCTAACCATGTTTTTTATTTGCATCTGATTCAGGTAGAGGCAGAGGGAGACTTTCAGGTCCAGCCAGTGCAAATACTGGACATAAAGGTCAAAATGCTTCAGAATCGAGTTGTAGAGTTGGTAAAAGTTTAGTGGATCCATTGCGGTCCTGAAGATGCTACCTGGGAGCATGAAGATGCCATGCAGGTACAATACCTGCAAATTTTTGAATACCTTTTGGAATTTTGATTCATGTTTTGTATATGCACTGAGGATAGTGCCAAAATAAGTGGGAGGGGATGTAACACCCCGGGTTTTGAGCCCCCATATTAAATAATGTATTGTGACATTGTTGAGAGGCCAGAGTGCCCAAAAAAATATTAAAAGGCAATTGTGCCTAAGAAATGTAATGTTCTGATCATTATTAATAATAAATACATCACTGGATGCTAGACGAATAAGGACTAGAGTTATAGGGGGCTATGATTCCACAAGAGAGGGGGGCTTGAAGAGCTCAGTGCTTATTTATTTTAAATTACCCATTTTATGTAATGGGGGGGGGGGGGGGG
>ML787249.1:363113-380051 GCA_009831015.1 Picea engelmannii
TTGGGGGAAGGCCAGGAGGTTATTGACCCCCACGAATTACAAAAACATGTCCCTGGTCTTTGGAAGGGGTTCGTTCTCCAGTTGGAAAGTACTCTCATTCCTGTCCCCATTTTGGTATTGTTGTTGGTCACCTCACACATTCATTCACTCGGTTTGATTCACTGTTCATCCTCTCTCATGGAGTCTGCACTCCATCCATTCCTTCACTCACTCATCTTTCCTCATTTTTTGTATCTTGTCTTAGGAAAGGAAGACAAACTGCTGAAGAGCAGACACTTTTTTGTTGGTTGTAGAGATTACTGGTGTAGTCCAACCATGATTTGAGGCTTGCATGTTTGAGATGATTGGCCTGTGACCAGCTTTGATCACAACTGCCTATCCTGAGAGTCCCAACATGGAGATTCTGGACCAGCTGCACTGGAGCCCTAGACAGAGAGGGACTACATGAGGGACTGTGTGGCAGATCAGGGTGGAGGT
Organism: Picea engelmannii; assembly: GCA_009831015.1. Taxonomy (NCBI): domain Eukaryota; kingdom Viridiplantae; phylum Streptophyta; class Pinopsida; order Pinales; family Pinaceae; genus Picea; species Picea engelmannii. The sequence continues at coordinate 363,591 of ML787249.1, forward strand.
CTATTCTCTTGGGTGGTGCAGGATGGGTACTTGGATTACTGTGAGTACAGGAGAATCCTGTGAGATCTTCAGTGCTGACTAGTTTGGGAAGCCAAGTAACACTCTGGAACCTCCCTTGTGGATTCATAGCCCTGGCTCGGGGGTGACACTGTTGTTGAGACTTGGAACAACAATGTCTACAGTTGGGTGGAACATCCTTGGTGTGCAACCATTTGGTGTATTCGTTTATAAAAGACAATTTCTCTCTGTTATGGTTTCCTTGCTTATGTATTTATTTTCGCTGCGTATCAAATTATTCTACCTAAGATTGTACCTATAATATGCATGCTTTCTAGTTAATGTTGTGCATGATATATTGTGCATGTCTTCTATGTTGTGGTATGAATCTTGATCATTGCATGTATATTTTTCATGCTTCTTTATTAATTAAGTGTTATCAGAGTCTCCAAATCAGTGAAGAGGTGTGTTCCTGGTGTGGCATTTTGTCATGTGGGAGGTTGGGTATGTTACAGATTGCTAACAAAGAAGAATTGTAGCGGTGTTTCCTGTCTTGGGTGGCTGGGGATGTTACAGTATATGTGAAGTATCTTGGACAATTAATGATGTTTACCAAGTCAAAATAAGTCAAAGAGATGCCCCAAACACTACAAATCAAGAGAAAATATATGGTTGTGTAAAACTTGTACTAAATATGATTAATTACAAAAATATGTCAAGTTACAACAATGTAAACAAAACAACCCTAAAAATAAATAAGTATGCAATAAACTAGGGTTTGATGAATAATTAATTGTTGAAATGTAAATGGCACAAAAAAACCCTAAAGATGCAAGACGTCAATCCCTATAGGGATGGAAATTATAACATCAATGTAATAAATGATGTCAAGATGCACTTCAAGGTGGAAGATGTTGATAAACCCTAGACATCAATCTATAAGATGACTGGAAATTAAGGAAAAATTGCAGAGAATGCTAATCTAACCCTAATAAAAGAAAGGAGAGGTGAAATTTAGTGTTTAAAATCACTACAAGGGAGAAATACTAGTGTCATTTCATCCTCTTAGGAATATGGAGTCAAAAATGAACTTTCTTGGGAGAGAAAGGAAATCTTTGGTTAAGACCTAAAGAATTCCACTAAAAACCTTAAGGATTAACCAATAGAATGAAGGCTAGGATAGTTCACTACAAACTCTAGAAATCATTATATTTATTTTCACAAGATTAAATATGGATCTTGGATAAACCCTATGGTAGTCTACTACAAACCCTAGAAATCTATCCTATAGGAAAATAACCAGACTAGTCCACTACAAACCCTAGAAAATTACTCCATGTCCTTAAACAAGCTTTGAACAATAATAACAAGGGAAGGTAGTCCACTACAAACCTTCCTAGGGTTTCAAGATAAGATTTATACAAGATAAATACAAGGTAACATGAACTATCACCACTTTGATAAACACATTTACACTTAATACATTCAAGAAATAAACCAACAAAGACTTATAAAGAGCACTAATTACTAGGTAAATCAATGATCATATATGAAACCCTAACCATGAAAATCATCCATCACAACTTGAAAAGAATCCAAAGATCATCTATGGAAGAAGGCACATAAGTCATCCATAATGAAAGAGAAAGATATAAGAGACAAGTAGTGACAATCCTCCACAAGTTTCTATGATTTAAAATGAGTTAGCACTCCCTCTCTATATATGAGGAAACCAAGCATTCCACCTCTCTAAGAAGCCCCTAAAACATAAAATTTCACGATACAAGGTGGATAGGTTTTAGGCTGACCCCCAAAAATTCCTCTAAGATAAAGATACAATGCTAAAACATGAAAAAGTCCTCCTAAAAATACACACATGTGAGTGTAGAAGGCTCAAATAAGGTGACATCATCCTCCAATGGGGTACAAATGCTCCAAAAGTCATGTGTCTCCCCAAAAGGTTCAAAGCATCCTCAAAAGTCACGCCTCCTCATCAAAATATGCCAACTCATCATAGAAAGTGCTAGGTTAGCTCAAGCATGTGTCCTTCATCCTCAAGTGTGATTCCATCCTCTACATGTGCAATGATTAAGTTGAAATTCATGACACCGTCAAGGAGAAGGGATCCATAACCTCTCCAAAGAGGTATACCATCATCATCAAGGCCCATATCATCAATCCAAACCTTAACATCCTAAAGGGGTATCATGACATCATCAAGGAATCAAGGTGACACATCAAGCTCCACATGTAACGTCCTAGGTCCAGGAGGTGGTGGAGGATTCCAAGAAGCATGCTAAGTCATCATATAACCCAACACTCATCATCGAGTGTGAAACATTCTCAATACATTGTGCAATGTCATCATGAAGTGTGGGAGAATCATCACAAACATCCTCTAAAGGACAATCTCAAGGGGTGCATCAACATCAAGTAGGGGCTCATAGAGTCAAGTGAGATCAACAATCATGGATACAAGAGTCATTATAATTATAAAAAATAATTTGTAATTTCTTGCAAAATCCACATAAGTAATTCACATTAAGTATCTTCTTCAAACTTCACACTAACTTATGACTTTATGTAATTTTCCAAGTTTAGGTACAGGAGGACTATCATAAAACCCTAGTAGGTGTGTCAATACCGAAGTAGATGAATCTTTCCTAAGAAACCCATCAAAGTGTAAGTATGCGTGAATGGTATGACATGGGGTTTACTTCATGGTCATGGTGTCATTGACATGCAAGGCCACATGTCCATCTCCATGAGCACCTTTGTAGAGGGAGTGTTTGGTGCATTGAGTTACCCTTTGCTCGACACTATTTATTTCCACCCTTATATTTCCTTTTGATATTCATTAATTTATTTGCAAGCCCCTTTTCAAGTTTATGCATTTATTACATCAAGATTCAATTAAGTCCTTTATTTAGATATGCATTCAGTGCATTAGGACTTGGGGTGATGGCCTCATAGCGAGGAGGTAGAGATCAAGATAACTTGGATTTTGATTTATCATTTATATCCCTTTATTACTCTTTTGCATTTAAAATTTATAACATGCTCTTTCCATTTTTTTTCTCAGTTGCATCAACCTTAGGCATTCTAGCCCCTTCTTCTCATAGGAGAATGAAGTTTAGAAATTTTTGGGATACCTGTAACAACCATTCCCAAAATATAGGACAAAGAAAGGAAAACATATGGAAAGCGTTAAGTATGAAAGGGTACATATACATTACCCCTATCAAGGCCTCCCGATAGTACCCCTTTTCCTCAAGAGTGACAACACTTGACTAGAGTACACATGATGGCCACAAAGGTGAAACAAGGAAAAAAGAACAACTTCCAAGTATCACAATTCATTATTTGACTTCAACCCATGATCCTTACCTAAATTCCCAATACATTAAGTGTAACACTTCATATGAAACAATGACTAATGTACCTCATGTGTGTTAGACCACCATCATCAAATGAACATGCTAATCAAGTGAATGAGCTGGGAATTTATGAGGAAGAGGCATATGAGGAGATGCTATCTATGGAGAATGATGGTCATCATCTCTGTGGACCATTATCTACAATGTGTATCATGAATAATGATCTCCTCTATTTACCCCTAAGTGAGAGGGGGTAACATCTGGCTCCAACATGGGGACATGTTCTCACCGTAGAGAGCATGAGAACCTAGGCATCTTTGGTACTTGAAGAACTACAACCCACATCACTCTAAAAAAATCCTACTACATTATTACATAAAACCATCTATAAAAAAAGGGCCGGGGGATATGATCCACCTTGGTAAATGAAAGGTAAAAATAAAATGTGGAAAACAAATCTTTTCATTTTTAATAATATATATTTTTTATAACATGTATAAGATAATCTAAAATACATGCATAAAATAGATCAATAACTAACATTAATCAAAAGACAGTACAATCAAGATGCAAGAAAACAACATGAACTATAATTATCCTACCTAATTCCATAGGACAACTAAATTGCTAGGTATAATCATACAACCAATGAATCCATTCTAGCATCTCATCAAGGTAAAAAATTCTATCCTTGTGCTTAATTATCAACCAAAACAAGAATATGTCAAACACAAAATGATCATGATATGGGACAAACATTACACCATAAAAAAACATAGAATCCAACTCATGAGGGTGAGAAATATGAACAAAATCATGCCAATATGCGTATCCACAAGGTCACTCTAGCCATCTTTAAATATGGCTGCAATATATCGATAATGGATCATCCTTTCTCTAAGAAATGCCTTCATAATGAAACTCTTGCATCTTGTAGGATTGATTCACACACTTCAAAAAATTACCATCTTTACTTTCATGTCTAATGTCACTCCCCAAGGCTTGAGACAAAATCATTAGAAATATGAAGAATACTTCACGGTCACCCAAGAAGGAATCATATGAAAAATGGGACACAAATTCAAACTTTGAAAAAATGTTTTTCTCCAAACTCAGGGCTTATTTCCCTTCTATATATGGCTGGAAATCCTTGCAACAAACCATAAGTTTAAATTTTTTTTGCCCCTTAGACATTTCAACACCAAAAAACATAACTTCCAATGGTATCTTCAATGATGGTTTGAGGACAAGACAAAGAAAAAGTTGGATGGAAATTTCTTCTATGAAATTATTCTTTCCTTGGGAGAATCATAACCCCATAAGATCCCTCTAGTGATGATTTGGCATATGAATGTCTATTATGGGATAAAATATCACAAGGATATCAATGAATAAACAACAATATCTTCCTAGGATCTGCCTATTGATCCTAGATAGAAAGAGGGATATATTCCTATGAATTTCCTAGATCTAAGTAAATATTTTCCCTTTCAACCAAGAAGGAGGTGAAACATATCTTTTATTGGTGTTTATCCTCACCTTCCCCGACTATTGCAGCTTCTGAATTCCAACTCCAACTCCTGCAATCTGCTTCCTGCACACAAAGATCCAAGCAACCACCTATCCACTATCCTTTTAGTGTTAGGAAAATCCATTCTACTAGATCTACTTTGATCTATCACTTACAAGATCGGATCCAAACCATTTATGAATTAAACACAAATAATCTAGAGGAAAACAATGATATATTGATAATCATGAAGAAATTGCATCAATATTATATACCTTGGATGATGATGCACTTATTTCTTTGGCTCGCCGCTCCTTGCTTCTCCCTTTAGCTTCTTGGTAAGGATAGGCACTCTGAGTTTTGACTTTGATGGGTAGGACAAGCACGTTTGCAAATGGAAAACATAACATTACTCTTGAATTCTTCCTCCTCTTTCCCAAGAATTTCCTTTTTTATATAGCTCTTTGGAGGTGGCTTGGGAGAGCTTCTAGATATTCTAGAGACCACTAGAGACTCAAATGTTGTGATTTACTATGCCCTTGCCACAAAGATACAAATCATCCCTCACCTATCTCCTCGTAACTCCCCGAATCTATAAGTTTCAGGGGGCATCGCTTGTTGAACTACTAATGATCTGCAAGGCTCATCGCTTATTGTCCACTATGTTTGTCATGATGGCCTCCAAAAAGGGGCTAAATATTATACTAATCATGTGTTTAGGCTTGTATAATCTTATGAACTCCCTTGTGACCTATAGGGTGGAAATTAAGGCTATAACATATGCCCCCTAATGTGTGAGGTCAGGAAAGGAATGGATGGCCAAAACACATTGTAATAAAATAACATCCATGTGAGGCGACACGAGGAGAGAGAAAAGGAGGTTTGGAAGTCAAAGAAGTCCTGCAATAAAACACCAAGGATGAGAGCATAAATAGAACATCCCCTAGGTAGACATACTCAGACTCTAAATGATCATGGCCACCAAACAATACATTGTGGATCTATGAAATGAAATGGTAGGCCACGAAAATGAAAGAATACACAATGGATCCATGTCATCAATAAGACCATAGCCACAAGACAATACATTGTGGATATATGTCATGAACACAATCATAGCCACACACAAATACAATGTGGATCTATGACACAACATATAGATATCAGGAAGATAACGAGAAATAAGGAAAGTGCCCTCAAAGTATTCAAAGTACTCATATACAAGTGATATACTCCAATGCAACTTGGGAGGGAATGTTGTAAAGGAATTATGTGTCCCCAAACCTAAGTCTTCGTCTCAAACCCTGGTGGTACAAATCTATGACATGTGAATAGATGAGATCATGTCGAGCATGGTAGAAACCATTTTATTATCGGTCATTGATGTATAGCATTAACAAAGTGAGGGGACCCATCGATGATATAGATGGAACCCAAGGTACCTAGTATAATCTAGAGAGTTTGAATAGATGATCTGATGTCAAGCACTTGTAGAATCAATCGATCAAGAGTCAATGATGTAAACCCACTGTACATCATGAGGAGGCCTGCCACTGAGGACTGCAAGCTCCAAGGTACTAGTTGGTTTCTAGATCTCTCTCCTAGATAATATGTTGAAGTTGATAGGAAGATATCCATTGAAGGAGGGCCTTGATGTATCCCCCATCAATCAACATGAAACATACACCGAGAGATTATTTGAATATAGAGTATCACAAGGTACAATTGACATAGGGATGGATGACTCTAAAAGTTAAAAAAATAACAGATGGCTGACTCAAACTTAAACTTCCCTTGAGCACAACACAATGGTGACCTGGCAGCGAGACACAAGAGCTAGATGAATATAGTTCAATAACGTAGGAGGCATTGAATCACTCTCCATGATGACTGGAAGAGTAACCAATTGGAGGAGTATCTCTGGCTCATATTACTGGGACAAATTCTAGGCAAGTTAAAACCCAACTGTATGATGAGCATTCAAACAGGTTCCATGTTCAAGGGAGACTCGACTAACACTTCCATTTTGAGAATAGACCAATGGTGAAAACCCCCCCACTCTTTTTATTTTTGTATTTTTTTCCTCCTTCATGGTTTAACGAGCACGAAAGAGGAATAAAAGTATACTTGGTCTCATTCATGTTTTAATGAGCACAAAATAATGATGCAAGTATGCTCGATCTCCTTCATGGTTTAACAAGAACGAAAGAATGACACAAGTATGCTTGGTATGTTTATTTTTCATTTCCTTTTATGAGTCTGAAAAAGAGATAAAAGTATACTCAGTGAGAGAGAACAAGTGGCTTAACATCATGATCATATGTTCCAAGCGCATGGAACTGACCTAAGAATCATGAATGAAAATGGTACAAGCAAGTGAGATACACTCTTAGAAGTTGTCTTCTCCCTGAGTAGGTGAATGAAAAAAAAAATCCAAATAATGAAAGAGGCAATGGTCAAGGCTACTACAATAGCAGTAAGAAAAATCAATGAAAATGACATCGCAAGAATGGGAGGCATGACATGATCAAAAAATGCATAGGTGACCATTAAGAAACAGTAAAAATGTCTAGGAACCCCCACTGGATGTGGCCATAATATAGATGAAGAGGGAAGAATGAGGCTCACTCATGAAGTTATGGTGGGTCTAAAGGAGGGCTCTCAGGCCTACGGGAAAATGCAACATGGGCACCGAATGGAAATTCGGGTTATAACTATGGTGCCTAGGAAGGGTAAGCACTACTGAACAGGTTGTGACGTGAAAACATAATGACTAATGTGGAAACTTAACATGATGGAACCTAAGGCACTGTGACAACATAATGGATGGTTGATAATGCAAGACAATGAATGTAGGGAAAAACCTATCCCTATATGCCAGTTTGGGAACACGTACCTCAAGTTTAGTGGATGTATCCATATTTATAAAAAGTCATTGTAATCCTGTCAACACATGTAAAACTGGATTTTGGGGTCAAAACATGTAGTGAAATATCAAAAAAGAAAATATTTTTTTATTTTTTGGATATGATATATGAAAAACAAAAGAACTCACACCACAAACCTATGTACAAGGAACTACATGTCTTGATTCTTTATGTTAAGTAGATCCCATGGCTAGGTTCAGGCCAAGGATATTTTTCATAATATATGAACTCATGAGCCATTGTTGGCATCATATGGTTCACCACGCTAGGGCCATGCCACCTAGGAATGAATCTTTGTGGCTAGAGACACTCATTATAAGTGGTTTCATGAGCTATGATAGCTACATTATGGGACCCATCAAGACATGAAGGAGGCACACAACAAAAATATTCAGTGTAAGGGGAAGCAAAAAAGTCAATGGCAAGTTCCAAAAACAAATCCGAGGCAAAAAAGGGTCAAGACTAGGGGTTCTATTGGATGCTTAGAAAAATTCCCCTAGTCCCATATCAAAACTCTCATGCTAACTCTCATGTTTTCTGAACTAGGGAGGATGGATTCTCTATGATTCTCATCTTCCCTGGGCTTATCGATGGAAGCCATGAATTCCAGGATGACCTCTTCTAAAGGAATCTCAAAATATAGGAAATAATGTGAATGTGGAGAGTCAACAATCCATACAGGCAGAGTAGGTATATCACACTCCATATGAGGATGGAGTCATTGACTAGTGTCAGTGGATGTTGATGGGATTTCCAGATCGAAAATATCTACCATTATGAGTGGCATGGATGCTCCATATGGATCACCATCCTTGGGATGAGGTACCACCTAAGGTTTGAAAGACCTGAGGGATCCACTGGTAAACAATGAAATCATGTTGATAGGAGTGATAGTTGTAGTAGGAGATGGTGGGAGAAGGGGAAAAAATCCCATCAGGGAAGGATCTTTGAACATCCCCACACCAACTTTCATGAAATACTGTTGAGTATCACTTTAAAAGGGTATGTTTGACCCCACATTGGATCCAAGGTCTGGGGTGTAGAGCACAAGCTAATCTAACGCCAATATTTTACCTTGACGAGGGAAGTATAGGACCCTAAAGACCGATGAGATAACTGTATTCATCTCATAGAAACAAGCATGTCCGAGTAGAAAATTATACTCAAGAGGTGTGTCGACGACCTCCATGACAATAAAGATAGTATTACCACCTAACTCGATGGGTAAGGTGATGATGATTCCATGAGACTAGAACATGTGTCCATCGAACACTTTTAGCACTATTGCAGACATGTCAATTTTAGGAGAGCTAAGGGCCTTCCAATAGGAAATATACATTATACAAGTCGAGGCTCCCTCATCCACCACCATTTGATAGATGTTTTTCCCCATAGATCACTCTATGATTTGGAAGGTGACCTGATGGGAAAGCCTATGAGTAACCTGAGAAGACTTGAATGTCATCAAACTCAAATCCAAGGGATCAATCCTGTCTATGGAAAACAACAGGGATTTCTGCTATGTTGGGAAGCTTTCGAGGATTTCAAGCGCAAATATGGAACAAGGTGCTTGGGCCAAGTATTCCACAATACTATAGCTGTGGGAAGCTCATGTGTTTATATTATTCATTGTATGTCAAAGAAAACCCTTCGATGGATGAAGAAACGTGTCAAATGATGACTTCTCAATATGAAGAGGGCCAATAGGCTTGGATGAAGATGTTGGATTTGGCACAACATGGAGATGCTCGGAAGTGTCATAGTTTTTGGCTTGAGTCTAAAAGTTGACCATGTGGTCACACATAAACACAAAAGCATTCAAGGAAGGCCCCTCATGGTGAGGGGTACCTACTATGCCCCATTGCGGAGGGAAAATATTTGTGGAAATCGTATTTTGAGGTTGAGGGGGGAAATGATGGGTTAAGACAACATGATGCTAGGGGGCTTGTTGTTGTGCCAAAAATATGTGGACCTCATACTTTTGAGTATATCGATGAGTAGGGTGGTCCTCCCTACAAATTTTGCAGGGAAAAAGACTCTTCTTTTTCTCCTTAGTGCTTCCCTTCTGGGCATTTTGGGTGGGAGAAATCCATTTCTCAGTATTGGGATCCTTTTTCTTGTTCCTTTTCTTCTTTCCTCTAGGTTTATGAGGATTTTTCATTTGTGTGGACTGCACCAAATTCACCTCAGAGGTTTAAGTAGGGACTGTGATTGTTTGAGCACTAGTGCCAGAATCTGACTTAATAGACATTTGACCCATCTGATCAACTAACTGGTTCATAGAGGCATGAGAGACAAAACCAACTACACCATCGACATGGGGTATTGGGGTTGGCTTGTTTTGATTTGTCGACAGCCTAGGAGCATTTTGGATTATGTCATAAAGTGTACCCAACTGAGAATAAATCAAATCCAAGTGTTGGGCATGCAAAATGGCCCACTCTTTGCTAACCACCCCGACCATGGATACGTCTATGGAAATGGGTGGTAGGAGGGACTTTGGGAACCACTCCATATGGAGATTGTATGAAATTTGAGTCTTAATCATCCTATGCCTGTGTTTCCACTCATGTATATGATTGAAAATGTGAGTGGCATTATCTTGACACAGTGAAGTCAAGAGCTCAGTTCCTATCTCGTACCGGATGAGCAATTGGTAATAAGTTAAGTACACCATTTCCAAGTCATTGAATATTTTGAAGGAACTTCATTTTAATTCAATGTACCATTTGACAACAAATATGCTCAGGGATCACTGGAAAATATGCATCCTCACACTATCATCCATCAATGAGTTTGATGAGCACCATAAATGGTATGTCATGATGTGTGTAGAGGGGTCTTCTCCCAAATTTTCGTCGAATTTTGGAATATCTGAAGGTATTTTTGTAGACATTACCAGCCATGAAGGGTTTTTGGAAATAGGGTAATTCATCAATTATGAAAAATCATGTAAGTCTAGTGTGTTTAGGAAAGGAAACGACACAAATGATTAATGGGAGGGAGGTGAAGTCTTTGTTTTTCCAGATGAACCTTGTGGTCCCCCTATATCTGTACTACTGGAGGGTTGAGGATATCCCAAAGAGTGAGTACCTATAGGAATGGTGGCACTTCCGGGAGCATGAATGCCCCAGGGGTAAATGAGGACCCTCCAAGAAAAACATTCCCAAAGCTAGTCCTAGGGAAGAAACCCCAAGGACTGAATGTGTTAACAAAGGGAAAGCCTCTCCACAGTGAAGATTTTCTCTCAAGAGATGTATCTCCATGGAAGAGTGTACTAACCCATAGAAATTTAAAGCTTCCTGATGTACTACTTCCCCCATCCTAACTAGTGACAACTACAAAACCACTAGAAAGATTCCACCCAAAAGGTACACTCGCACCTGATGATGTTGGGCCACTTATAGTATTTGTGGAAGTGGAAGGATTTCCACTTACCATGCTGAACCCAAATCTTGACCCCCCACCATAAAAAATATCCAAAATTTGGCATCGAAATGGATGGGATGGGTGTAGGAATGCTAGGTATACTAATGGATGGGAAGGATGACAAAACCATCTTCCCTCAGATCGAGGTACCTGTAGAAAATGGTATGGATGGCGTAAGTCCAATGGAGCTAAGGGGTGGTAACGTGGACATCATAGGGATTACCCCGAGGGGATTCCCCCCAGTCCCACTTGAATATGAGCTTGATGGGTCAACTACACTGGATGAAATACCCAGTCTTGATATGGTGGGAGGATTGTTGAATAAAGAAAAAGGCTCACTAAAAATTTCATTTACTTGGACAAGTAGAGGTGCATCTGGCTTAGTCAAAGGAGGATTAAAATTGGGTGGAGGACCTTCTTCTATCACTTCCACTTTTACTAAACCATTCTTGTCAAACCAAAGATAAGATTCTTTGAAATATGGGTCACCTACTTCACGCTGCTTGAGTGGTGGTTTCTCCTTCGTGATAGGTTCTAGTCCTTGTAATTGACAAGACTTGCACGATAGTTCTACCATGGTGAATGTAAAAAGTGAAAATCAAAACATAATTCAACCTAAGGATGACCTAAACTTGGACTTCAAAGAACACACCCTTAATCAATCTAGGCTAATAGCAAGCAAACCAATTGGCTCAGGGGCCTTTCGAAAACCAACCCTATGGGGGAGATGAAGTCCCCACAAGATTGGCTAGTGAAGGTATGAGGATAAATTACGATGATCTACACAAAACAACCCTAACCGGTGCAAGCACCCTTTATTAAGGTGGGAACCCTTCGATGGAACTCAGACCATGAATGAACATATAACCCAGGTACTACAAGAATGTCCCACCTGCAATCACCTTTGTGGTTACCTAGAAAAGGTCACTAAAGCTACCACCTCACAATCAATAACCATGCAAAAAATCATAAGTCCAACCGAATGTAAGGGAAGGGTAACTAATCCTGAAGCATCGAAGGTGTTAACCAATGAAACCACTGCATACGTAGCAATTGAAGCAGTACCACAAACACCAAAACAAATAGAGAGGTGTAATATCCCTACTTTCCCTGATGTAACCTCATGATTAACTCTTGTGTTTGAGTAGCTTCCAAACACAATGGTTGTAAGAATGGATTTATCACGCTTTAATGAATCTTAATTTTCATTTTTTGGCCTTGGAGAGTTTACTCTCCAATCCTAATCCAATGCCCTAAGCCTAGCTAATGTTGGTTCACGATAAAATAAAAGTGTCTAATGAATTTTAGATTTTGTGTTTTATTTTGATGGCTATTGATTAAGTCCAAAGGTAGAATATGAAACTTTGGTGATGTTATGACTCTTGACCTAACCAAGCAAATGCAAAGATGGTAATAAAAAATATTTCAATTTGATGAAATATAGCTTTGGGAGGGAGAGAGAATTTTTCCTTTTCTTTGCAATTTTTGAAAGTGAAAACTCACACACACCAAGAAACCAACAAATGATTAAGATCCGAAACCAAACAATGAGCCTAATGCACTCTTTTCACTAATGCTTCAAAATCAATCAAGCATACAACAATGTTTTTTTCTTTCTGGTTATTTTTTTCCAATTATAATCCAAAAAATTCCTGATCTAAGAAAGAATGCCAATGCAAAAGGAAACTGAGCAACAACAACAAGAAAAAGGGCTATAGGAGATTGGAATTAATGTTGGGTTATCCCACTCCAATGTCTCTTCCAATATCTCACCCAAAACGCACCTAGGAGGCAAGATCTAGGAATGAGCAATAGTCACAAAAGGATGACCAATGCAACCAATAAGAAACACAACTAGATCTCTTTAGATCTATTGGGTTCTCTACCCAACTTCATTGAATCTCTCAGATAGAAAATGAACCTATCCGAGTAATGCAAGAAATCCACACAAATGCACTCAAAACACAACCTAAAAGAAAATCATGTGAAAAAATAGCTCAAATAGAGACACGACCAGTATCAGACTAGACCACTGAAAGACCCTACTGATAAAAAATATACCCTAATATCAAAGGCTTGGGTATTTGCTGCAATTCTTAGTTTTTACAAGTCATTGCAGGACATAGGCTAGTCATTAGGTGATGATCATCGCATGACTCATGTATTTCAACCAACGATGATGCATAGCAAATTGGTTTTTTGGAAAGAAATCATATATTCCAGATCTATCAAATCCATGTCTAATCCAGGAGGATCCAGAATGCTAAAAAATTGACAGACTCAGATGTTAATCAAAATGACTTCATTGCGTAGAGCTTGACGATATATTTCCAATGCAATTTGAACGACCTCAAACAGACTTCATATGAAGAAGTTATGTTGTTTTGAAGATTTTGACCAACATGAAAAAAGTCAAATAGGGAAGGACACGTGGCATCCCTACAGGCTGTCATGTGGCAGTACATATAGGTAAAATTAGATGATGTGGAAACATCATATATGGACATGTGGCATGTATGGTGCTGATGTGGCATAGTACAAACAAACACATGGCAAATGACAGGTGGCAGTACAAAAAAATGATGTCCCAGAAAGGTGGTAGGTGACTAGACAATGATGTGGTTGTACAACGTTGATTAGATGTTGAAGTGGAAGATGATGTATGCATGTTGACTGTGTGCTGACATGGTGCTAACCATGCAATAGGTGGAACAATCGGAAGGTGACACATGACACCTTCCGATTGGCCAATATTGGCTAAGGAGAATCCAAAAGTTTGTTGGCTCAGAAGGGAATTGAACCCGTGACCTTTGGTTCAACTAACAACGATATAACCAATCCGACTAACCATATTATCAAATATTTCAATGGCTAGTTTCATATTTAAACTGTATTGAATGGTATATGTAATAAATAGGGCATCGTCTAGGGTCGACCCCACAACCTCTGGACCAACCCAACAACTTAACACAAGTTCTCCGACCAACACGCCAACATACACCTTTGGAAAGGAATCCAGGGACATTTGTATTTATGTTTTAATTAATAACCATCCGATCATATAGGGAGTTAGGTGGGATTCGACCCCCCAACTTCCCCTATATAAGCCCGACACATTTTCCATTGCACCGTAAGGTTTTTGTATCAAGAACTTGAAGTGAGTTCATTTTGACATCAATTTATGTGCCAAGAAATCAAAGTGAGTTCTATTGTCTCAAAGTTCATGCCAAAAGCAGTCTTTGGGCACCTGTTCAGAACATAGTCAAGTTTATACTCTTTCTTCTTAGAATTTCGAGAGGAATTTAGTGGTGTCCTCTATTTCTGGGTTTGAGCAACAAAATTGAAGGGTGTCTTCGATTTTTCCATTGTAAGTCATCATTGTATCAATCATTTGAGCATTAATAGAGTGATCTCTCATTTGGAAGTGGAATCCGTTATCAAACTATGTAATGAGCCTTGTTATTTGTTGTCTCTATTTCTCTCATTTTTTAGCATGTTTCTTTCTGCAAGTTATTTATCAATTAATGATATTTTTTGGATAAATAAGGGGATTCACATGTGTTTTTGCAAACATTCAAGACGATCATAATTTATGAATCATGTTATATGTTTATGTGTGTTTAACGATTAATTTGACATCTAAGGATTCTCATATCAAGTTGGTATCATAGCTGGTTTGACGTCTATTTGCAAGTGAATGCTTACGAGGTCCAAACTCAAACTAGGTGAAGGATTGTTTGGAGAGTACATTCCCGAGATAGGTTTGAGGCGTGCATTTCGAAAGTAAGAAATGGATTCATCAAAATATGAGGATTATTCTAATCAAAATCCTTTCAGTATTGAAGAGGCATTATTTTCCATGTTCATGGATATGAATTCCGTGGTGGAAGAAATGTACGAGGGTCAAAATAAGGCCAAGGGAACTGGTGGTAAAGGTAAAGGAATGACACATAACTTTGAGAAGTAGTGGAAGAAGCCACATAACTTTTAGAAGCAGTCAAAGGGAAAATATGAGGATAAGTCTCTTATGCAAAAGAGAGCTTCTAGAGCTGGTTTACAAATGGCCACTGAGGTATGCCATGAAAATGATCCATCATGTTCTCTTTCTTTTCATCAAGGGGTATATGTTTCTTTTGGTGAATTTGAGAAGCACACTAGAGGTATTAGTTCTAAGTTTCTAACCAACATGGGATATGATCGAAAAGGTCTTGGAATCAATGTCTAAGGAATGATTAATCCCATAAAAGGAGAGGGAAGACCTCATTATGCAAGATTGGGATATGGAGAATGCTCTAAGGAAACTAAAGTAAGGGAAGCTTCAAATGAAGAAGTTCATATACTTCATAAGCCATTAGTTCTACCAGAACAACCTTGCAGCTATGGGAAAGGCATTGAATGCAAGGCATATCCAAGAAGAGGTGATCATTCCAAGGAAGGAATGAAGACATTTTCCACTTGTAAGACTGACATGAAGGGAAATCATAAAAGGTTTGGTAATTAATCCAATGTTTTCTTTAATCATGGAAATAATGGTCGAGTAACACCAAACTTATGATCTATGTATCCATGTGTTTTATGTGGATTTAATAACCATTATATGGAAAAATGTCGGAAGAGATGATCCTTGCAGAAAAAGTCATCCAAGAAGGAGAAAATAAGAAAAGGTCATTTTTCAAAGTAAGAGAGTGAAAAGAAAGGATTAAGGTTACAAGACAAGAACACAAAATTTTGCACTCATTATGGTAGGAGTGGTCATTGGATTAAGAAGTGTTGGGCAATTCATTCAAAACTTCATTCGAAGTAGAACAATGAAAATGTGAAAGCACTTACAAGGGGACACGTAGTATCCTCAATTGAAGTTGATGAATGTGATGATAAATTTGAGAAGGAATTATTTTTATGTCTTGTCTTAGTAGTATAGTGTATGAAGACATTGATGTATGGTTTGTGGACAATGGTTGATCTCGCCACATGCTAGGAATGAGGTCAATCTTCCTTACTTTTTCAGAAATAGACTTAGACTGCTATGTGGGATCTAGGACCAATATCAGATATGCAGTGAAGGGAGTTGGATATGTGAGTGCAAGATACCAGATATATAAAATATGCAGAACAGAAACGAAATGCTAGAAATAACAGAATAACAGTAAAATATCCAGCATAATCTTCACAATACACAGAAATGATATACGAAATAGCAACAGAAATAGCACTTGAACAG
>ML787249.1:391561-419606 GCA_009831015.1 Picea engelmannii
GGATGAATAGTGTATTGGGGGGGGGGGGTTATATTACTGAGTTTGCTATAGAGTGTACCCAATCATATAGTGCTACTGAAAGGGAGTTCTTTAAAGGTCTGCATGGAATATATTTGAAATAATTGTGTGATAAGGGGGTTACAAAGTTGGAATATTATCACCCTAGTAGCTAGGCACCTTCGCACGCATAGGGGGATAGGGGATGTCTAGGGGACAATATGAGAGTATTGATGAGATGGATGTAGGGAAGAATAAATAAGGAACATATGGGTTGAGAATGCTGGGAAAAGAAGAAGGTGCGATAGAAGAAGAGATTGGAGCGTTGCATAGGGGAAAAATATTTTGGTATAGTGGGAAGAGGATTATGGCTAATAGAGAAGGGAAACACAATGAGTTTGAGGAAAGTGACACCAACATAGTGGTCCATATTGAAGGAATAATTTGCATAGAAAGGAAGGAGAATGAAAAGGACTATGAGCTCAGTCCAATTGAAGGAGATCCATTACATCCCAATAGCCCCACTCAGGCCATACTCTGTGTCAAACCCATGACCCTGTGCGCGTCTACGAGGTCTAAGGTAATAACTAAAACTTTGTTGCAAACACTTGTAGTTAATGAAGGAAGCAAGGATAATAGTAAATGTAGTCATTGTAGTGGAAGTAGTACGACAACCCAGATTTAGTTAGCGACACCAAGGAAGAATACTATGCAATACACAATGGCGGGGATATACCCCACTTTGAGAATGTCTTTCTTCCACAGAGCAGGGACAAAAGATCTGGAACAACACCTATTTGTCTGTGAAGTAATATGGATTGTGAAGTAGGTCTAGGATTACGATACAAAAATCCCACAGTTAGTGATGACATTCAGAGACTGTGCGTTACTCTGGTATATTAAGTATCACTCCATTGCACCTGGAGGACAAGCCAGAACATTGGCAGACATCAAAAAATCCCTATTAAAAGAGTTTCAAAAAACAAAGTTCGAGTCGCAGTGTATTATGGAACTAAAAGAGATCAAGCAATTGCATAATGAATCAATATGATATTTTGAAAAGAGATTGAATATATTGATGGATCAAAGACCTTCCAAATTCCAGATGAGAAACATAGGGAATGGTTCATTGCAGTATTGTTACCACGTATATGTTGTCCATTGACACAACATAAGATTACATCGCAGTCAGAAGCACTAGAGGTCACCATGAAGTTGGAAGCATCCCCTATAGGAGATAATGGCACAGGGATGGCTCAGGTTTAGTCACAGTTAGGAACATTGACAATTCAGTTGCATGAGATTGAGAAAGGGAAGGAAAAGCGCAAATAAGTCCAGTGTGTTACACGCAGAAAGGAAGGTCATCATAAGAATGAATGTTCAACATTTGCATAATATTTGGCTACAAGAGTCCCAAATCCCTTGGCCACAAGAGGTGGGGTATGGTGTGAGATATGCAGAATGATGGACTATCATCCTACCACTTTTACTTTGATGCAAAAGTGTCAGAGAACTTCCAGAAGCTTGTTTTGTAATTTTTTTAAGTCTATGGGACATGACGAATATAACTGTTGCACACTCGATCTAATGAGAGAACACACCTCATATGCATATAACATTCAAGGGAAAGATGAATCAGAAGGAGGGGTACCACAATATAATACTCTGAGGTGCTACAATCAAGGAGGAAGAGGATGATTTAGAGGTCACGAAAGAGGAGGATTCGACAGAGGAAGAGGACTGATTATCTGCTATAACTATAACCAACCTAGGCATTTGGAATGAGATTGTCATAACCCTTGCATGACGTGCACATGTTGTAGACAATTGGATCATGCGATGGATGACTGTCCACAATTGATCACAAAGTGGAAAGAAAAAAAGAACCAAAATGTGCAGATGATAGCAATGGAAGAGTGCAAAGATCCACTTAGGGTAGCAACAAATTACGTGCGGAGGAGAAAGAACATGAGTTGATGCTAGAGAACAAGGAAATTAGACCAACCAGTGGGTCATGAAAGTAGTAGAACCTCCTCCGACATTTGACCCTCGGAAAGAAAGAGACGCTTATAAGAAAGCAAGCAAGGAGTTGCTAGAAACATAATGGGTAACATCGACTGCACCACCTATGTATGACATGCCTCCAACCTATGACTACTTGATTATAGAAAGACCAGTTGAGAAGGAAAGTACTCTGAAGAGTTTCTTAAAGAGTTGTTTATAAATAATACAGGATGAAATTGCAGTAAACGTGCTATGCAAGATGATCTCCAGTGCACACAAGACAAAGAATCACATGTTGCATAGTGAGTATTTAACCAAGTACAACACAAGAAAAGGATGAATAGGGAATTCTGGCTTAGTGTGCAGATATGAGAATATGATATGGATAATATCATCTTGGATATGGGATCTAATGTGAACGTCCTTCCGAAGTAGACATGGGAAATTATGGGCAAACCAAAGTTGATCCAGACTCAATAAAACAACATAATATAACTCGAAGATGGAAACAATCCCTCCTCGATCCAATCAACTTGATGCTTTAGATGGAAAATTGTCTTTGGTTCTAAAAAAAACTTCTTAATTAAATTTGCACAGAAATAATTCTTTTACAATTCTCAAAAAGAGGGTCTTTCCCCAAAACAATCGACCACTTGCACAAGGTTGATATCCCTATTTATAAAGGATCACTAAGCTAAAAATAACCACTAAAGTTGTGTTAAGTAAAACAAAATTGATACATGGAAAACTTTATCTCCTCGTTGTCTTGAGACCATCCAATTTTTACTACAGTGGACGGTTTCTCTCATACTCCTCCCACTTGTAGAAAAGGTCTTCACATGTGTTTTCATAAGGAAATCTATGTTGATCCATCGATACAGAGAAGACTTCTTTTATCTCCACTCCTCATTCTCTATAACTGATGAACTTGACACTTAAGCGCTAGAGAACTACGAGGGCTTTGATTGGGTGCTCCACGAACTTATTTACTTGACCTGGAGTCATACTTGAAATCTCTGAGACCTCTGCATCCCATGTCGAGTCTTTCTCTACATGTCGTTTGACTAATTCATGCAAATCGGTGACATTTTCTGGTGGGCCGAATTTTGGTAGGCCAATGTTTTCCATGTTCTGATTGATCTTCTCCCAACTTTTTTTTCACTCTCCCCACATTTCCTATATCTTCTGATGAGGTTCCTGTACCATGCTCACCTAGTATTCAACTACCTTCCTGATTCAGAAGATGCTTCCATCCATCAGTACTAGGATGTCGTGCTCTTCCGAGTCTCTTCCTTTCTATATCGCACTGATATAGTCAATCCTCTCTAAGGCTTGATGTGCCTTTTCATACCACCTCCACATGTGTTTACAAGTTTCCAAACCCATGAGAGTATCCTCTTGAAAATCAACTATGCATGTGGTGAAGAGGTTTCTTTTGTTTGTGAATTGTGCATATGTTTCTCTGAACTCACTCCTCAGGAATACTGTTGCATGAGTCGAATCCTGATAATACCTCTCTAGATGGAGCAAGTGATCCAAATATTTCTTTGTGGTAGTTAATTTGTTTTCATCCCTCTTCTCTCTATCCAGTGTTGCATCAGTTATAGCCATTCCCTCCCTAATCAACTCAGTTGTCTTAGCATTCTCTATGTTGAGAAGTGTTTCTTCTGTGGTGATGAAGAGTGTGCTATCAAGTGTGAGCCTCCTTTTCTTGGTGGTCCTCCTCATCACAAATTTCCTCTTTCTATCATAAGTGATCGCTTGTATATCAACACCTCATCCATTGACTCAGGAATATGTTGGTCTCCCCAGGTTAGAGTGTTTCCTAGGCTTCCTGCCGTATATATGTGTTATGTGACCATCTCTTGTAGTTCTTTAGCAGGGGAAACTTCTGTATGTCCTGGTGACTCGACTCCTGCTAGGGTTCGTCGGCTAGAGGAGTCCTGGATTTAGATGGGGAGAGGGGAAAAGGATCAACATTTATTGGAGGATCGGCTATTGAGGTGTCGATTTCTTATCGTTGTGTTTCTTCTTCCTGTTCAACAGAGCCCAACTCCTCCTTGGAGTTGTCCATCTTATGTTGAATTCCCGATTGGTTGAGAAATTTAGTGTCAAGCATGCTGGACACGTGAATTGAGGTCAAATCTTTGCGAGTTAGAGAAAATGTTTCTCTTGATTCTCCCTCCTCCGTGATTGGTACTGGGGTTATGAGAGAAACCCCTGAGCTTTCCTCATCATCATATATGGTAATTAGGTCTATGAGGATGTCGGGCACATCTATCCCACTTGATGTTCTTGTTTCCCCCAACTATGTTGTAACAACGACCAAAGACCTTTCCTGTTGTGACATAATGCCTGGGTTTTTTGGATGAGCAGTCTACTCCAGTGGGGTTGACTCTGAGCCATTTAGCTCCTCTCCAAGATTGATTATGTCAGTCGGGGTGACCCTTATGGGTTCTATCAGAGGGTTCAACTGGGGATCATTTTCTAACCTTTGGATGACTCTTTAGGCTTCTTCTAGCAACAGCATCCCTCTCCTCTGTGCCCCTGTGGCTTCTACTACTCTGTTTTCTTCCTTAACCCCGAGGGCTTCCTGAGCTGTCTATTTTATCGTTTCAAACCGCTCATCCATTTTCATGGCTTTGAATCTTGTCATATTTGGGTTATATTTTCTCTAGAGCACCTGCTCCCAGTCCTGGGCACCTTCTGTAAATATTATGTCTTCAAAGTTATAATGGACATACGACTAGAAGGAAGACACATGTGACACATGCTGGGGTACTAGGCCCTTTGGGTCATGTTTGTGAAATCATCCTGTGGGAAATCTACACTCCAACTTGCTCAAACCCTCTTCTTTCTCTTGTGCAGTATCTTTCACCATGTAAAACCCTACATGAAAGCCATAGGGTATGAATGCTCTCTTTTTGTATTTTACCAAAGTGTGATTATAACCTTGCAGAATGGTTTGATAGCATATTTCTCCCACAATGAACTGGTCTGGGACATGAGTGGGGAATAAATGTGGAGCACCAGTGGTCCCAAACACTCTGATGTAGGTGGCAGTTTATTCTAGGTATCAGTGACCTACTTTGGAAATCATCTTCTTGGTTGTTGTTGTAAGCCTTGGACATTCTTTTTTAAAAATTAAAAATAAAATCTAGCTATAAATTCATCACATATAAGAGTGTAATATCTCTTGTACCTGTATTCCAATAGAATGTTGAAATATACATGCACGGGTAGCTCCGCAATATGCCAGCTCAGATTCATGTCTGCAAAGACGTTCCTTGTGCAGATCACGTCCAATAAGTATGATGCCATGTGGAAAGATGGAGTTTATCCATCCTTTGGCATTTGGGCTTGAAGTATGTTGGTGCTTAGTTGTTTTTAAATAATCACTCCCCAATTGAAGCTGCTACCAGAGATTGCCACAGTGTATTCCAGGGGCATCCAAGCTTCCGAAAAATTGGTGCAATCCCTCTCCTCGTATAATCTGTATAATAGAGCCATCAAATAAATATATGGTTCTCTAATATTGGTCATACCGTACCATCCACTGCTCATGTTCGTAAAAATATTATCCTTTTTCCACCATGAGGCCATCAACTTGCTGGTGTCATGAAACTCATATAATTTTACCACAAACTCGGTATTTAACCTTTCCGTTGGGTCTTTGAGTTTGTAGTACTTATGGACTTCTATTGGGATAAAAACCCAACACATCTGCCATTGTCATCATTTACCAAGCATTTTGTCTCATCTGTATGGTCGATTATCCACCCCAGAGTTTCAATGCAAGGCAAGACCGGGGTTTGATAGGCTACCATGTGCAGGCAGGATCTCTGAATGTTTTGGAATACTTGGTCATAAAGAATTCAAACATCTGGGTCACTGTGTCGCACAAATTCCGGGTAATCTTCCCAATTGATTATGTTAAACAAGTCTCCCCACTGAGGGAGCACCAATTTCGATCCAGTACTCACCTCTATGTCATCGAATGCATGAGGCTAAGAAAACATATTTTTAGTGGAGGTTTAGGCAACTGGCTCTACTTTAGTGAAAAAATTGATCTATCTAGCAGTGTCGGGCAAGGATCCTTCACTGATCTCCGCTTCTTTCAGTTTTGGTGCTCTCGACAAGTGCCTAGTCATTGGCTTCCTTGGAGGAATTTTCCTCTCCTTCGTACAAGATTAACCTGGTTTATAATTCTGAAAATCGACTGTGAGCTCCTGAAACTGTTTCTCTCTCCTTCGACTTCTCCGACAATGGAAGACTTGGGTACTGAATGTTGCATTTATAATTTGTCTTTATAATTTAAACATGGAGTGTACTTACCTTGTCGCATCATTTATTGAATTCAGGGCATAAATGCGGTATGCACAATCCATCACCCAAATCTGAATCATGCTTGGGATTAAATGCAATCGCAGGCTAGCGACGTAGGACAGGGGTGATACGTAGTTCATCAAGGGTTTCAAAATCTTATTATTTGGTCGACGCACGGGTTAGTAACGTCTGTTAATCAACGCATTGATTAGCCTATTAAATAACAAAATCTGATATTATTTTTCACCGAAGATGTCCCATCCTACTTTCAATGTCCTATCATTCCGACAGTTTAAAAAAGTGGATCGGTGTTGGATATTTTCTTAGGCAACGTTCATTAATACCTCTTTTAGCAAAATCTCTGATACCAACCCGGACTGTCGTACAATGTTGACATGGAAATGCTAACCTGGAAGGATGATCATGACAGATGACACTTGATTTTGGTTCCTTCATTAAAAGTTTCTTCGAAATCAGGGATTTTCTTTAGTCATGGCTCTAGGAACCTCAGCCTATCCTGCCGATGTCGACACCATGTCGAGGATCGTCAATTGACCAGTTTCTATGTTTATTACTTTGTGATTTCATCCCTTAGATTTCGCTGATGCTGATAACATATTACCGATCAACGATCGAAAGTCGATGCTTGTCAAAGTGAGGATTGTTTTGCAGTTTAAGGTTTCCTTCGGATATCACCAACCCCGATGATACATCAGCAATCAACAATCGGAGGTTTGTTAGATGTGTCAATTGTTAGCGTTTTCCTTTTCCGTTCTCTCGATCCCGATGATACATCGGCGATCGACACTTGTCGTTGTCGTATGGTCGATTTTACTGCACAGATCATGTCGATGTCGATAGTGGGTTCATGGCTTAAAATTATAGCAATGTATACTTAGATAAAATGCCAAGTGTTCTTTAGAAAGAAGTTAATCTATTCAACAAGTCCAAACCAAACTGAATGTGATCGATGATAAAACATAAAACATAAAGCTTAATGATCCCTACACAATAGAATCAATTCAGAAAGAAGGAAAAAGACAAAGTGGTACCCAAAAGAGAAAAATTTCACAAATATTTTAGGGTGTGTTGAGTGCTCAACACCCCCCTCAAAGTTATCGAGGAATCTCACATGCTCCCCCTATCACCTAAGTCTACGGCTGATCCGAATTTATGAGAGGACTGAAATGAAACCACAAATTTATAATGTTAACATAGAGACACAATGAACAATAACAAAGATACAGTAAAACTTGACATCTATTAAATAAGAAATATGTTGAAAACTGTAAAATGTAGACTGAAAACAAGCTTGCTAGAATGGTGAAAGCTTATCTCTGAGAAGAGATGTGACGACTACGCTCATTCACAAGAAGATGAGTAAAATGAGGCTCTGAAGGCATTTTTTAAAATAAATATGAATTCCAAAAACCTAGACATCCAAAAACCTAACCCTAGGAGATGAAGCACCAAAAGTCACGTGGGCCCCGTTGGGGTAAGTTAGTACATTAACTTCCCGGGGTCGTAACTTTTGCATACGATCTCCATTTAGGGAACACGATAAATAGTTGGAAAGTTATTGACAAGGAGATTCATTTAGGGGGATCAATAAAATCCTTTGGCTATCATTGAGCTGCCCAATCGTGAAAAAACATCGTTTATACCCTCAAACTAGCCCTAGAAGTTAAAAACTGCTAAAAATAGTAAATTACCAAAATTGCCAAAATTGCCAAAACATTATTTTGAGCCAGTTGGAAAAGGTGGTTGGCCACCGATATCCACTTGAATCAATCCTCCTTCCTTAGGAATAAATGGTCTCCATTGCATTGAGTTCCCTCGTCAGATGAGGAAATTTCTGCTAAATTTGGCCCCAAGTGAGACACTTGCATTGGTGCAGGAGCTTCCCTGCTTTGACAACCTGATAAAGCTGGATCCTCTGCTAGTGAGTTCCATTGACCTGTGTGTCCATGATATGATCATTGGATGCTTGTTCCATGCAGTCATGGTTGATCTCTATTGGTGTCAACTATTATGCTATCTATGAGGTGTCTAATAATGGTGGAAATAAGGTCGAAGGAGGTCCACATTGAACATTAGGTGCAATAAAAGGAAGGGAAGCAGATCGAGCTCAAAAGAATTGTCAACCACAGCCTTGGTAATGATGTAATACCCATAACAAAGTGGATGAATCTTCTGATGAGGCCCTGTAAGGAATTCTTTCTGAAAGTGCAACCAAACTTTGTCTCCCACCCAAAACTGGTGTGGCACCCAATGTTGATCATAGCGATGCTTGTACTTGGAAATGGACTTCTGTAAAATATCATGAACTTGTTGGCCAATGTGTTGGATCTGCTCAATGAACTGGGTGGCTTTGTCAACTATAGTTGGATGATGCGATGAGTTTACCTGGGTGGCCGCAAGGGGTAGTGCAACATCCATGGGACCTAATGGTTGAAATCCCAATGCCACCTGAAATTGGTTGTGGTCAGTTGAGATATGTATGGCTCTGTTGTAGCTGTGTTGAAAATAGGGAAGACTCTCATCCCAAGTGTGAGGGCACTTGGAATTGTACATGTGTAGGATGTGCACGATCATACGGTTAATGACCTCGATTTGGCCATTTATCTGGGGGTGGAAGGCATTGAACTTGGTGATATTGGTGTCCAGCAGTGACAAGAGGCTTGAATAGAATGTGATGAGGAACCAACTATCCCGATCTAAGATAATGGTTTATGGGATCCCAAAGTGTACCCACACTCGTTCAAAGAAAATCTTGGCAGTGTCCTTCATCGTGATTCTCCTCTTGCACACAGCCAAAATCGTCATCTTCGAAAAGCGATCAACAACCACAAAAACACGGTCATTTCCCTGCCTGGTGGAAGGGAGGTCTGACATGTAGTCCATTGAGATGGATTCCCAGGGCCTGTCAGAAGTAGGAAGAGAAGTGTACAAGCCTTGTTTCTTGATGGCTAGTTTGGTCATAATGTAGGCAGTTTAGGACCAGATATACTTGTTGACATCATGTCAAATTTTCAGCCAGTAGAAATGTCGCTGCAACACTACCATTGTATTTTCCACACCAAATTTTCCTACCACCCGACTATAGCGGGATTCCCAAATCATCTTAGCTCGCTCGCTTGATGGAATGCAGAGATGGCCCAAATGGCACAACAACTCATCCTGAATATGGAAATTATTGATAGTTGTGTTGGTGCCCAACATCTGGTAGGCGTTGGCAAAGTTGGGATCCGTCTCATAGAGGTGGGGCCACCCAGAGGTCTCATGGTTGCAATAATATAGCATTGTGGTGAGTGTCATGACTGGAGGCGGCTAAGGCAATCAACGAATCAGTTGGTACTTCCTATTTTATACTTGATGTTGAGGTGGAAGTGCTGCAAATATGTGGACCACTTATAATGGTAGTCATTCTACAATTTGCCTTGTGTCTGCATGAATTGTAGTGGCTTATGATCAGTGTGGATGATTGTCTCCTTCTCGAGAATGTAATGCCTCCACTCGCAGCAGGATTGAAAAATGGAGTACATTTCTTTGTCTTAAGTAGGGTACTTACAGACAACATCTGATAGTGTCTCAATATGATAGGCCACGGGGTGGCTGTGCTGAGTGAGGACTCTTCCCACAACATAGTCTAAAGCATGTGTCTCTATCTCAAAGGGTTGTTGCAGGTCAGGTAATGAGAGCACTGGTGTTGAACACAAGCGCTACTTCAGATCATCGAATGCTTTCTGTTGGGATAGGCCCCACACAATTTTTTCCTTACCACCAACTCTAGTTATTTGACTGAGGGCCCATGCAATATGGGAGAATCCCAACATGAACCTACGATGGAAATTGGCAAGGTCTAAGAAGCTCTGAAGCTCAGTGAGCGTGGTTGGGGATGGCCAGTCACGGATGACTTAGATCTTGGTTGGATAAACATGCACACCAAGCGCATCAACAATGTAGCCTAGGTACTGGACCCTATCCATGCCAAAGGATATTTTTTCCAAGTTGGCATATAGCTTGTGTTGCCATAGAGTGTGTAGAACCTGTTGAATATGTTGCAAGTGTTTTGCCCAAGTATTTTTGTAGATGAGGATGTCATCTAGATACACCACCACAAAATAATTAGTGAAAGGTCGCGAGATATCGTCCATCAACCTTATGAAAGTTGTTGGGGCATTCGTCAAACCAAATGGCATGACCAACCATTCAAAAAGACCTTCTTTTGACTTAAAGGAAGTTTTACATACATCTGTCTGTTCTATTGGGACCTGATGGTAGCCAGACTTCAGATCAATCTTACTAAAGTATTTTTCCCCCTTGAGCTGATCAAGGAGATCATCTATTTTTGGAATCATATATTGGTTCTTGACTCTGATTTTGTTTAGGGTCTGGTAATCAATGCAGATTCGCCAGGTCCCGTCTTTCTTTTGCACCTGTAATGTCCCCCGCCTCTTGATAAAGAGGTTGTGAGAGACTTAGTAGTATATTTGTCCCAACAAGACTATAGTATCATGTATCATGAGGACCAAGACACCCCAAATCACTTACCTAAGAACAATGTTTTAATTTTAAGTTGACTTTGGGAGAAAAGGTAAAATGAAGAAAAGAAAAAGAACATGTGTGGAAAATCTAACAGTTAACCCCACGAGATGGTTAAATAACTCAACAGAGAATTAGATCAGGGTATAAAAGAAAAGGAGGGTGCATCTCTTACTCATTCTAGATTATTATTACTTTTTCATTTGGGCTCTTGAGCACAAAGATGTTTTGAGGGTTTTGAGATTACAAACCCTAGAGATCAACTTGATGGTGAAAGATCCCACCTATATTGATCCAATATTGGTCCTGAGGGTGAAATATTCCTCCCACACCATTCTACAACTGGTACAGGTCATATCCATCAGCAAAGTAAGAGACAATGCACAACTTCAGGGGGTTTCTAGCAAGAGGGCACGCCATTTGAAGGAAAACAATTCGATCTAGGAAGAGGAGAAGGATTTTTGGCATAAGGACTTCTGGGTTTTCTATGTATGGACAAGGGAATCCTTTATAGCCCATTTTGGAGGGGGGTTCTCTTTCAGGTGATTTATTATATCTTGGAACGAGTTGGAGAGAAGGAGGGTGCACTGCAAAAGGAGGATTCATCCATATGAGGGGTCATACCTTCATCATTCAACTTGAAACTTTGCAAGGGGGTTTGTCTTGCCCCAATATATTGATCTAGTGATTTTGGTAGTATTTGGAGGCCTTGAGGAGGAAGGTTGAAATATTGGGTATCTATAACCATCCAGGAGGGCGCAACTCATCCATAAAAAAAGATTTTTCAACTATCAAAGGGAAAGACATTAATCTTGTCCTTTTCATCAGTTATTTGTGGGCCTTTGGAGTATATTATCTTCAGTTTTGGGAATTTTTGTAGCAACTATTATTCCAGCTTGATTATTCTTCTTTTATTCTTCAAGATCTGCAGATCTATTGTATCAGGATCACTCTATTATATAAAAAAGGTCATATATGAAGTTTTTGGTTCTATATTGATATTCATTGCTTGTATCTTGTCATTTTATTGTGTTATATGCTCCGAATCTATATATCCATGCTAAATATTTAAGCAATAAACCCTCCATTCGAAACTTGAAGAGACAAAATTGCATAACACACTGAAACAACAAAAAAACAGTTAAACTATCCTTGTTCCAGGAAAAAAATTGGCTTGGGAACATTACAGTGGTATTAGAATGTTAAATCCTCCCATATTGTGGGGATTAGTGCATGCAAAAGTTTAGTGGTATCTATATGGGTAGGCACATAAGACAGACATGTGAAACAGAGGCAGAAATGCAAGGTTTAGGTGAGGACAATGATCCACAGGATTTAGAAGGTATAGAAAAGGAGATGAAAAGCTCCATAGATAATACACAGAGTACACTTGAGTTCCATTTACAAGAGAACCAAGAGACAATGCATAGAGGACAAGTTGAAATGAAGGAAACTTTGGAAAAAATAAATGTTAATCAGGAAAAAATTCCATCACTCATGTTGCAGATGACATATGGTGGGAATAGCCCAAGAAATTATACAAACAAGGAAGCAAGTGGCCCCCATGGTGGAACTAGACATTAGCATGACCATGATATTCACTACCATGCAGAGGGACAAATCTTCGGAGGAGGGTCCTCAATGGGGGAATCACATAATAGGGTTACTCCTAGGCCCTATATGCCTACATTTTTGGATAGTAAGCCACAAGTTAACCACTTTAATGAATTAGAAGACCACTTTGAGGAATATGCCAGGGAATATGAGGCCTTGGGTGCAGGATTCAAGAGACAAGTGAAATTGGACAAATATTGTGGTATACAATTGAGGATTCAACCCAAAAACTATCACAGGAACAACAATGAGTTGGAGTGCAGGGCAGGTAAAATGGAGATTCCATACTTTGATCGATCTCCCAAGGTGTCTGCGCAAACTTGGGTATAGAATCTAGACACCTACTTGCAACTTAACTCCATGAGGGAGATGGATGCCATCAAGTTTTCCACCATGTACCTGGAGGGAAAATATCATGATTGGTGGTACCATGGTTTTACCACCTTGGGTAATAACCAGATAACTACTTACACAGAGTTCACTCAGAGACTTATGGATAGGTTTGATCAAGGAGATCCAGAGCTACATTTCAGGGAACTCACATAACTCAGAAAAATTGGGTCACCAAAGATCTATATAGAGGAATTTCATAGGGTAGAAATGATGGTGCTAGATGTGTCTTAGGAAATACTAATGATTCTCTTTACAGAGGGATTGATGGAGCCTCTAAAAGGTTGGTTCAAGGATTTTAAGCCTACCAACTTACATGAGGCCTTATGTAAGACTAGGGACTTGATGGGATCTGCATCAAAGAATAAGTTTTCCCCTAGACCATCCATAATAAACCAAGGGGGAAGATACCAAAGGGGGGTTGACAGAGATAAGGGAAGAATGGATGAGGCTACTAGGAAAGAACTGAGGAGGAAGAAGTTATGATTCACATGCAAGGAACCTTGGGATCCAAGACACAAATGCACGGGTAAAGGCAAGGCCCATTATATTGAGGTGATTTCTGATGAGGAGGAGGAACAATATTTCAGCCATATCCAGAAAATAGAAGAAAATACACCTAGAGTAGACCCTACATAAAATGAAGAAGAGGAAGAAGAAGGTTTCGGCCTTGCAGCAGAAAAGAAGGTCACAATAGCATCCATCAGTGGGATGCCTAAATTCAATACCTTCAGGATGAGAGGAGTGCTTTAGGGACATAAGGTTTCAGTACTCATTGATGGGGGAGCTTCACATAAATTCATATATTTGTCCTTACTGAAAATAAGGCATATACCTATAATGGAGTTTGAGGAATTTTGTGTGGAGGTAGCAAGTGGACGCACCATGCCTTGTGACAGGTACATTCTAGGGATGAAGCTTACTTTGGGAAGGCATGACTTGGAACATGAATTTTATGTGATGGACCTACCAGATAATAACATCATTTTGGGAGTTCAGTGGCTTAGTGCATTGGGACCCATCACCACTAACTACAAAACCATGGAAATGTCCTTAAATGAAGAAAGTGGAAAAAAGGTGGTGCTTAGAGGGATGAAAGGTAATACACCTAGAATGGTGACAACAAAGCACATGGAAGCTATTTTCAGAAGAGAATACATTGTATACGCAATAGAGTGAAGAATCTCAGTACATGTAGACAAGAAAGGGCATCCTCACTACTCACTAGATATTCAAAAAATCATTGACATGCACAACAAGGTCTTTGAAGCCATCTCACCAAGAGCACCACCTAATAGAGGGTTTGAGTAGATGATAGAGTTGGAAGAGGGAGAAAAACTTGTCATTACCACTCATAGACACCCAAAAAGGTATAAGGACGAAATTGAGAAGGCTATTAAAGAGCTCTTAGACATGGGTCAGATCAGGCCAAGTTCTAGCCCTTTTGCATCTTCAGTAGTGTTGGTAAAGAAGAAAGATGGGACAATGCGCATGTGCATTGATTACAGGGAACTGAACAAAAATACCATCAAGAACAAGTACCCCATCACTAGGATTGATGAGTTATTGGATGAGATTCATGGGGTTGTTTACTTCACAAAAATAGACTTGCGCTATGGCTATCATCAGATCAAAATGAGGGAGAAAGATGTGCCCAAAAAAACTTTCATATGTCATTATGGTCACTATGAATTCTTGGTTATTCCCTTTGGGCTAACTAATGCACCAACCACTTTCCAATATTGTATGAATCAAGTCTTCAACAAGCAGTTGAGGAAATTCCTCTTGGTTTTCTTTGATGATTTGTTGATATATATCAAAACGTGGGAGGAAAATCTTCAGCATGTAGAGAAGATCTTGGCCATCATGGAAGGACAGTCCTTATATGCTAAAGAATCCAAATGTGAATTTGGAATGATAGAAGTTATTTATTTGGGGCACACCATTGGAGTGAAAGGAGTACAAGTGCACAAAGATAATATACAATCCATACTATACTGGCCAACACCCAAGACTCTTACTAAATTGAATGGATTTCTTGGCATTTGTTGCTACTACAAGAGGTTTGTAAAAGGATTCTCACAACTTTGCGCACCATTGACAGACTTGACCAGAAAGGGCACCTTTAAGTGGATCCAAGAGGCACATGTGACTTCTGACAGGATGAAGAAGGTAATGAGAACTTTCCTAGTACTTTA
This sequence comes from Picea engelmannii, assembly GCA_009831015.1. NCBI lineage: Eukaryota > Viridiplantae > Streptophyta > Pinopsida > Pinales > Pinaceae > Picea > Picea engelmannii. The sequence goes on from ML787249.1 coordinate 406,636, forward strand.
TTTACCATATTTCACATAGCCTTTCATATTGGAGTGTGATGCCTCAGGAGAAGGCATTGGAGAAGTACTCATGCAGAATAGGCACCCCATTGCCTATGAGAGCAGAAAACTGAGAGGTATTGAACTTCTCTATACCATTTATGACAAGGAGATGTTAGATATCATGCACGCATTGGCTAAATTTAGACAATACTTAGATGGGGCCAAATTTGTTGTGAGCACAGTTCACAATAGCCTCAAGTACTTTTTGGATCAAAAGGACTTAAATGAAAGACAATAGAAATGGGTTAGCAAGATCCAGGCCTATGACTTTGAAATTGAATTTGTCAAAGGGAAAAATAATGTGGTGGTTGATGCTTTATCTAGAAGACCCTCAGTCTATGCTATGAAAGATATTTCAGTTGACTGGAAAGCGCACCTTTTGGTGGAATATTCAAAAAACAATTTTTCTTGTGAGTTGATGGATGGGAAGGTACATGATGATAACTTCAGGATTGTGGATGGCATCATATACAACAAGGGTCGAATCTTCCTAGTTCTTGAGTCAGCATTCAAAACACGAGTATTGCATGCATGTCATGATTCACCATTGGCAGGGCATCAAGTGTTTGTCAAAACATACAGGCATATAAGGGAGAGATTCACATGGAAGGGAATGAAGGAGGATGTGATGCGCTACATCAAAGAGTGTTCCACCTGTCAGAAGAACAAGGATGGAAAAACTCATCCAACTAGTTTACTGCAACCACTCCCCATCATAGAGTAGAAATGGGAAAGTGTATCCATGGATTTCATCACAAGATTTCCCAAGTTCCAGGGCAAGGATTGCATTTTTGTGGTTGTGGATAGATTAACCAAATTTTCTCATTTCTTCACCATTGCCATAGATTTTAGTGCTTCACAGGTTGCAGATTTATTCTTTGGAGAGATCTTCAGGTTGCATGCTTTACCCAAAACCATTGTGAGTGAAAGGGACAACACGTTCATGAGCACCTTTTGGCAGGATCTATTCAGGTTGGTAGGTACGACCTTGAACCCCAGTACTAGATATCATCCTCAAACTAATGGCCAAATCAAGATAATCAACAAATGGGTTGAAGGATACCTTCAGAATTATGTTTCAGGACAACATAAGGCATGGGTTAAGTGGCTTCATTTGGGAGAGTATTGTTACAACACCACCTATCACATGTCTATTGGTATGTCACCTTTCAGGGCCTTATACAACTATGATCCCCTCACCTTTGTGGAGATTGTCTTCGGTGATAGTAGAGCTCCTATGGTACAAGATTGGATTCAGTAGAGTCAGGATATACTTAGAGAGCTTAAAGACCACTTACAAAGGGTACATAATCAAAAAAAAGTACAAGAAGATAAGCACAGAGTGGAACGCACATTTGAGGTTGGCGACTTGGTATATTTGAGGCTCCAACCATACAAACAGTCATCTATTAAGAGGACTTGAGAAGAAAATATCCAACCCCACTTCTTTGGACCATACAGGGTAAATAAAAAAATAGGTGGCATGGCGTATGAGCTTGATCTACCTCAGGGCAGAAAAATACACAATGTCTTTCATGTATCATGCTTAAAGAGAGACATAGGAAAACATATCATTCCTATTGAAGAAATGCCACCTTTGGATGAGGAGGGGAAATTGATATTGGTTCCAAAGGAAGTATTATAAGTAAGGGAGAAGAGGCTAAGGAAGAGGAGCATCAGGGAATACTTCATGAGGTGGAAGAACTTACTTATAGAGGATGCTATTGGGAAAGTGAACAGATTCTTCACGAGACAGGATCAAAATTTCTTGTGGGAAAGCAATTTCTAGTAGGGGAGACTGTAATGTCCCCCACCTCTTGATAAAGAGGTTGTGAGAGATTTAGTAGTCTAGTTTTCCCCACTAGACTATAGTCGTATGCATCACGGGGACCAAGACACCCCAAAGCACTTACCTAAGCACAATGTTATAATTTTAAGTTAACTTTGGGAGAAAAGGTAAAATGAAGAAAGGAAAAAAAACATGTGTGGAAAAGCTAGGAGTTAACCCCAGGAGATGGTTAACTAACTCAATAGAGAATTATATCAGGGTATAAAATAAAAGGAGGGTGTATCTCTCACTCATTCTATATTATTATTACTTTTTCATTTGGGCTCTTGAGCACAAAGATGTTTTGAGGGTTTTTAGATTACAAACCCTAGAGATCAACTCGGTGGTGAAAGATCCCACCTATCTTGATCCAAGCTTGGTCCTAGGGGTGTAATATTCCTCCTCCACCATTCTACAATAGGTACAGGTCATATCCATCAACAAAGGAAGAGACAGTGCACATCTTCAGGAGGTTTCCAGCAGGAGGGCACACCATCTGAAGGAAAACAATTCAATCTAGGAAGAGGAGAAGGATTTTGGGCATAAGGACTTCTGGGTTTTCTCTGTATGGCCAAGGGCGTCCTTTCTAGCCCATTTTGGAGGGGGTTTCTTTTTCAATGATTTATTAGAGCTTGTCACGAATTGGAGAGAAGGAGGGAACACTAAAAAAGGAGGATTCATCCATATGAGGGGTCAGAACTTCATCATTCAGTTTGAAACTTTGCAAGGGGGTTTGTCTTCCCCCTATATACTAATCTAGTGATTTTGGTGGTATTTGGAGGACTTGAGGAGGAAGGCTGAAATATTGGGTATCTAGCTCCATTCAGGAGGGCACAACTCATCCAAAAAAAAGGGGTTTTCAGATATCAAAGGGAAAGACATTAATCTTGTCCTTTTCATTAGTTATTTGTGGGCCTTTGGAGGCTATTATCTTCAGTTTTGAGCATTGTTGTAACCTATATTATTCTAGCTTGATTCTTCTTCTTGTATTCTTCTAGATATGTAGATATATTGTATTCTTCCCTTTGATAGCTGAAAACCCATTTTTTTCGATGACTCTTGGATGGCTATAGATATCCAATATTTTGGCCTTCCTCCTTAAGGCCTCCAAATACCACCAAAATCACTAGATCAATAGATCGGGGAAAGAAAAACCCCCTTGCAAAGTTTAAAGTTGAATGATGAAGATCTGGCCCCTCAGAGGGATGAATCCTGCTTCTGTAGTGTGCCCTCCTTCTCTCCAAATCGTGCCAAGCTCTAATAAATCATCTGACAGAGAAACCCCCTCCAAAATGGTCTATAAAGGACACCCTTGGCCATACAAAGAAAACCTAGAAGTCCTTATGCCCAAAATCCTTCTCCTCTTCCTAGATCGAACTGTTCTCCTTCATATGGTGCACCCTCCTGCTGGAAACCCTCTAAAGTTGTGCATTGTCTCTTCTTTTGTTGATGGATATGACCTATACCGACTATAGAATGGTGTGGGAGGAATATTTCACCCTTGGGACCAATCTTGGATCAAGATAGGTGGGATATTTCATCACCGAGTTGATCTCTAGGGTTTGTAATATCAAAACCCTAAAAAATTCTTTGTGCTTAAGAGCCCAAATGCAAAAGTAATAATAATCCATAATGAGTGAGAGATGCACCCTCCTTTTCTTTTATACCCTGATATAATTCTCTGTTGAGTTAATTAACTATCTCTTGGGGTTAACTCCTATCTTTTCCACACATGTTCTTTTTATTTTCTTCATTTTACTTTTCTCCCTGTTCTCGCACAGTTTGTAGCTAGGTCAAATGGCTATGAAGTAGAAGGCCAAACTGGCGTAACAGGAACCTATCCGACCCAATGTCACCACGATGGGGAGGTTCTTTCTCTTTAGGGAGGTTAGGCCCAAGGGAGACGTCCCCAGTAACCTGGATTTTTGAAGAGGCAAAGGTTTAAAAGTCAAAGTAAAGTTCCCCCTTCACAGGTCACCACCAAAATAGATAGTCCTGGCTAAACAACCAATAATGAAGTGTAGGCCCAAAGAAGAACACCTACCCGAAACAAAGCAACAACAAACCAATATATATGCAGGCTATTATTCAATGGGTTAGTACTTCATAAGACTATCTGATATCAATATATAAGCAATTATAACAATAAATATTGACGAAGTCAATGTTTGTTAATATAGAAATGAAATAATAACACTCCACCAATAAATAATATCAAGATGATATAGCAATCAATGTATCCAATCAATCCTTCATTCAATAAATGCATTAAACAACCATCCAATTGCCTAATAAAGGAATATTGTTGCGTCAATATGAAGTAACCAAGGGTGACGTCAACCTTCTTAGGGTTAGTAGTTAGTTAGGGTTTCAATTTAGCAAAGGTTTTGAGAGTTGTTTCATCACTTTCACTTCAACACTGGAGGTCTAAGGTCAGTGCCTAAGGGTTAATGGAGTCAATTTAGAAGAGGATGCAAGGGTTGAAGGAAACTAAGGACTGGAGGGAAGGGTTCTTAAGTGCTGCTATGTGGCCTCAGAATCAAAACCCTAGGGGAGAGAGGCTCACTCTGGTGTTGCTAAAGAAAGGCCTCGTGCTCTCTCCTCCTTCGTTAGGTCAACTTAGCAAAAATGGCTAGCATAAAAGATAAATCAAGACTAGAGAGTGTGGTGAGGAAGAGTGTTTCTAAGGCAAGGCTCTATCACCAAACCCTAGAGGTAGGATGGCCCTAGGTGTAGATAACCTAGGCCCATGACGTCTCCTCCTTCTTGACTTTAGAGAGTACGGCTAGCTCATGGAGAAGAAGCAATAAGAGTGTAGCTATGGCTAGGCTCTTCCTTCCTTCTTCAATGGCTGAAAAATTCTCTTTTAGGGGACATGAAACAAGGACCTACTTGTGTGCTTGTCACCTAGGTTTTTTATCAACAAATTATAAACATATGCAAGAATATAAGACTACAACCATTCAATTAAGAAGTTTTGCAGAAAAAACACTTACACATCACCACGAAATAGCATGCAAACCCTAGTTGTAAACCTTCCTTCAAGAGAAATGCCAAAATATGCCAAGAAATGCATTCCTTCAACAAGTGCACCTCACTAAATCAGCAAATTGCCCAAGTAGGGCGCAAAAATCAGACCTCACTAAATGAGTGAGTGATGTGTTATATCTAAAATGAGGCTAAAACTCCTCAATATATACTGTATCAATGACCTTAATTAATTTTAGGTCATAAAAATGGCCGACAAGACCGGAATACTGTTTTTACATTAAATTGTCAAATTAAAACCCTATCTGAGCTGTAAAAAAGGTAAAATCCCCTTCAAGGGAGGTGTTATCCCCTTTTAGGGCAGATGAGACATCCAGGAGCAAAACGTTAGCCCCTCAGGGGCCTCTCCAACATGCCACACGTGCCACTGCTGCCCAGTTTGCCTCCGAAAATGTCCATGAAGTTGGATGATGTCATGGTGAGTATGGGGACGTTTTAAGCCTTCCAAGGCCAGCGTTCCACTGAAAAGGGGTCATTCCCCCTAGGTCGGGCTCTGCCAAAGTGCCTCTGATGGAACATCCTCTTCTTCTCTGGTGCAAAACCTCGGTCAAACATTGTCTTGTCTCTGACCCCTTGATGGGGTGTCAGCAACCATCTGATGGGCTCTTCAGCCCCATGGAGGTCTGAACTGATCATCTCCCCATGTGTACCAGTCCAAATGGTACCTGTCCATCCAACATGGTCCTACACATTAAAAATTACGCCCTCCATGGGCTCATTAGTCACCGAGATCATAGCAATGTTAATCTTGTTTCATCATCAATATTATCAAAGATATTCATAAGACCCTAATACATCAATCAATAGCTCAAAGAGATTACAAAAACCTACAATACATGACTGGAGAAAAAGACAAGATGTCCTATTGGGATAGTATCCACAAGAAACGGGAAGTCTCCAGGAAGGTTTCATCCAAGCCATGTAAATGAGATGATGTGGCTAGGGGATGTCCAGACATGTGGTTAGAGTGAGAGCTAGGAATGCATAATGTTACCTGTGGGTGCCTTTGTAGAAGGCGAGTTGTACCCATCATGGATGCAATTTTTCCAAGCCCGTTCTTGCCTTTATCATTTTCTTTTTTTTCTTCTTTTTCTTTTTATTCAAGGGCTAACCAGAGGACACTGCCTTGGCATGGTGACCAGAGCTAACAGTGTTACCCACAAGTACTTTCACAGAGATGATAAGGATGGCTCATGATGAGACCCCCTTTCCCTTGGTCATGCAACCAAAGGTCACTGCCCTGGCGTGGTAACCAGATGATGGCAATGTCATACTGTTAGGTACCCATGAACCTAATAGGCTGGCTCATGATGAGACCCCCTATCCTCTTGACTAGGTCTTGTTTGTTATTTTCTAGGTCCCCCTTGTTTCTTGCTGAGAGGCTTTTTATTGCCTTCTTGGGGATCCCTGGGCGAAGCATCTCGAGGTCTCGTTTCTAGGCTTTTATCTTTTACCAGCTGCTTTTACCTTCTAGGCCTTTAGCCCCTTCTTCCCATGAGATAAGGTGCAACCCTACAAACAGGTCAATCCAATGCTCAGACAAGGGGAATGGGACAGGTGAGCAGGAGATAAGATGAAATAGTGGTCCTATGATGGGAGCGGACGATGGATTTTCAGAAATCCCCCAATGGCAAACCCAGACCTATGGGCACAGGCTTGCTAGGATACCCTGTCGATTTACCAGAGCATGATCAAGTGGGATAATGTAATATCCAAGCAGTTGTTAGAGATAAAAGGAATCAGATGCATATATTTAAAGGTTTTAATGATCAAAAGTGACACATACCATGATACCTGGACCAATTACCTCATGGAGCAAGAGCCTCCTCCGATACAAGACCAAGTCGAAGGTGATGGATGTTGTTGTGCTGACAAGATGAGTCTGATGAAAGAAGAAAAGGATGGGCCCTCCAGGGCCATGCTCAGGTCAATCCTTCTCTTGGTACTCCATGTTTGGGACCTGTGGGCCTCGAGATATGATCTCCTAGTTATCCCTAAAAATCGGGGATAACACTCCCAAAGTCAACTTAAAATTATAACATTATGCTTAGGTAAGTGCTTTGGGGTGTCTTGGTCCCCATGATGCATGAGACTATAGTCTAGTGGGGACAACTAGAATACTAAGTCTCTCACAACCTCTTTATCAAGAGGTTGGGGACATTACAACACCAACATGATTGTGCTTCCACAAGGTGATGAGTTGGGTTGGATGTGCCCCTTGTGGAGAAGTTCTTAGATTTGACGCTTGATCTCCTCATTTTCTAGCAGAGAGCGACGATAGAATAGCCCATTTGGTAGTTGTGCGTCGGGGTTCATATCAATGGGATGCTTGCCATGAGTGTGTAGAGGTACTCCATTAGGTGATGAGAATATGTCTTTGTATTCTTCCACGACCTTATGCACTTACTATTGTTGTGTGGAGAGGTCGACCATGGAGGCCATGGATGTCATTGCAATATTTTTCTCACTCTGAGAGTGAATCGCGAAGAAGGCAAACTTCCCGATTTGAGAAATGACATTCCTTCATTGCTTGGAAGAGATCAAGGAAACAAAACTAGGTGGGACTACCTCGAGTATCGTGTACAATTTCCTGTTCAAAGTAATAATAACACTGTGATGCCTAGACTCATATACAACATGACATTTCCAGAAATAAGGTTGTCCCAAAATAACATCACAAAATTCAAGGGGAGCAACATCACACAATACCTCATCTTTGAATGGCTTGATGATGTATGACATGCGAAAATGTTGGCTGATGCGAAGATCGCTTCCTTGATGGAGCCATCCGATTGTGTAGGGCTACGGGGGAGGCGTTGTCGACAGGGATAACTGCTTGAAAACCTATGTTGAGATCAGGTTCTTCTAGCTACTGCTATCAATGATGAAGTGCAGTGGAGTGCCTTTCACCCACATCTATGAATGAAAGAGGCGCTTGCCTTCCTCTGGCTCATTAGGTTCATCGGGCTGGATCTTGGTGGTAGAAACTATGGCACTGGGTTCCACATCAATGATTCGTCTCCCCTTTTTTGGTTCTGACTCAGATTCGGAACCTGCATCTAATTCAGAGGATTTTACTTCAGCCACTAATGACGTCTTTGAGAAGCAATCAACAGTGTTATGCCAGGGGCTCTTATGGAATTCACACCACTTCCCGGTATATTCCTTCGTCATTCTTTGTTTGCAGCTTGGAATGGTTGTCACGAGGTTTCCCATATTTTCTCTATCCTTTGTTTTGCGGGATAGGACTGCCCTTGCCCTGCTTCTTCTTTGAGGGGTTCCCAGACCCAAACTTTTTTGTCTTTTGTTTAAGCTTCTACTCGATTTTGACGACATATCGATAGGCCACGCCCAAGGACGAGACGTTAAAAAAATCCATTTCTGTCTAGATGTATCTATGCAGATCGTCGCGGTACTTGAGCACCAAATGTCGCTCAGAATATTTGATACCCATCTTGGTGTACAATGTATGGAAGACATTGGTGAACTCTGGAACTTCTTGGTCTCTTTCCTATCATAGTGTGGTCCATCTTGTATACAAGTCGTCATAACTTCCAACGAGGTAGTATTGTTCATTAATAACATCCCTAAAGGAATCCCAAGTGGGTGAAACTATAAATAATGTGGATCCTTCTGTTTCATTTTTCTCACAGAAAGTCTCCCACCAATATTTGACATGGGAGATGGCCTTGAGGAGCACAAATATAATCCTTTCTCTATCAAAAAAGTTGTGGACAGAAAAATACCCTTCTAGAAGGTTTAACCATTTATCTACAGCATTCACATCTATTTTACCTTCAAATATAGGAATATCAAAATTGATATGTACCTTGAAGGGGGTGTCGCTTCCGCTTGAGGTGGATGCATTGCTTGTCGGTAGTCATCGAAGGATTTGTGCGAAGTTGTCCATCATCTCGTTCCTATGTCGCTCAAGGGCTTCCTCAAGCAACATTTTGAAAGGATCTCCTATCCCGTTGTATTTATTTTCGCCCGCCATGGGCGGTTTCTTGGGCGTGCGAGAGCAGTTCTACTCAAGAGAAACAAGCTGCATACCCAACTCTCTATACCCTGACCGCGTCGGGGACATGCATTAAAAAATGACAAGGAGCAGACCACTCTGATACCACTGATCTGGATTTATGAGAGGAACGAAATGAAACCACATATTTATAATGTTAACAGAGAGACATAGTGAACAATAACATAGATACAGTAAAACTTGACTTCTATTAAATAATAAATATGCTGAAAACTGTAAAATGCAGACTGAAAACAAGCTTGCTAGAATGGTGGCAGCTTATCTTTGAGAAGAGATGTGACAGCTATGCTCACTCGCAAGAAGATGAGTACAATGAGGCTCTGAAGGCCTTTTTTACAATAAAGATGAATGCAAAAATCCTAAACATCCAAAAACCTAACCCTAGGAGATGAAGCGCCAAAAGTCATGTGGGCCCTGTTGGGGTAAGTTATTACAATAACTTCCCGAGGTCGTAACATTTGCATACGATCTCCATTTAGGGCGCACGATAGCTCATTGGAAAGGTATTGATGAGTATATTCATTTAGGGGGCTCAATCAAAGCCTTAGGCAATCATTGAGGTTCCCGATCATGAAAAAATGTCGTTTAGGCCCCCAAACTGGCCCCAAAAGTTAAAAACTGCTAAAAATAGTAAATTGCCAGAAAATTGTTTTTAGCTAGTTGGAAAAGGTGGGTGGCCACTAATATCCACCTAGATAAAAATATATAATTTACAACTTACCAGGTGTATGCATGCCTAACCAGGTCTTACAATCGTATGCCCATTTACATGCAATAAATATTTTCAACAACATTATAATAATAATAATATTTTTTTGTATTTTTGTTATCCTGACATTTAGCCGCCATCCTCTCGCTTTGTCATTAATTTTACCTCCAGATCTTGATGCTTATATCCAATCACACTTGAAATATCCATTAGATCCAAGTATCCACCATATATCCTTCACAAACTCCAAACCTAAACCCAATGCTCTTCAAATTTTGTAGATCAATGCATATACCTCTTTGTTGGTATTCCTGCAATTGATAGTTTCAAGCATGTAGCAATTCTTGTTCACTACCATGGTTGTTATTTTTTTCATCTGCAACCGAGTGTGAATTGATCATCATCAAGACCCTCAATTCTGGAGCTTTTAACCCTACATGCACCTTCCTTAGATTTTTGTAGTTGTTGACTATAACCACAAGCCGAATGTTCGTGCAGTGCCAAGTCTGTATTATACAAACTTGTTATCCTCAATACACAAAACCTAAATTCAATACCTCTTGTCAAATTACATAACAAAGTTGGGTTTAGGTAAACAAAACCTCTGCTAATTTCAAAATATGATTCATTAAAACCCTAGCATAGAAGCGACTTCCTTCAAAATTGTGATTATTACTTCCCACCACTAATACCATCACAACATACGTGCCCATCCCCAATGATTCCATCTCCAACTAAATCTCCATCTGTCCATGTTCGTTTTGGTGTGAGTTCTATAATTTCCCAATCCGTCGCTCATGCTTCTTATGTTGTAGATGAAGATATGGTGAGCACTTCATCAAATCCATATAACTTAGTAGTAGATGACAATAGTTTTAAGAAATTTCCTTTTGTAGTTCCTCGCTATATGGCTACCTCACATGTGCAGATCACAGGCTTAGTCCTAAAACCCTTCTTTATCTTTGTCTTTCTGCAGAGGGTTTTGATCCTGTGTTGTCCATGACCTTTTTTTTTGTTCTACTGCATTTTGAACTCAACTCAAGGCAGACTACATCCACCTAGATCGATGTAGCTCCTCATTTCTCACCCTCGCGGCCTCCATCCACCTAGATCAATCTTTATACCCATGCACTTGACCTCTTGTTTGATGTATGTGGCCTCTATGAATGGCAGTGGCTAGGGTTTTCACATCCTTCTTCACCGTGATGGCTCTCTCGGCTTACGACTCCACCTTTCTCATAATTTGGATACTCATCATCAAACAACTCTCGCTAGAGAGTCGAGGTTTGCATGGCTTTGATACAAGGTTAAAAATCGAGAGAGAAAATAATCAATTAGAACATAGCAACACATAAATCATGCACCATAAAATACACAATATTTGTACTGGAAAACCCTTATAGGAGAAACCAACAAACAATATATCTATTATTGTCCTTGGCCAAACCCGACCAAGCCAACCAACCTCTTGGCCCCGACCAAGTGAGCCTTCACCACTCAAATCGACACCTTACAATGGAATATCACTATCCTTTTAAAGGCTTTATTACATGCAATCCATGGGATGTGAAACCACGGGCTACCAAAACCATGTGCTTGAAACCATCATTGTTGACCTAACAACTTGGAATCTTTTACCAAGTCAAGTTTAACTTAACATTCCCCACTTTAAACTTGACATGGGGTTTCCCATGACCAAATCCGACCAAATTGGCCAAGTGAGTCTCCACTGATCACCTCTAGGCCCTACCCCCTCAAAGTTATCCAGGAATCTCGCTTGCTCGCCCCTATCACCTAGGTCTACTTCTAGACTTTACCAGTGAGTTACTAGGGGTATGCATGCCTAACCAGGTCTTACATTCGTATGCCCATTTGCATGCTATAAATATTTTCAACTCCATTATAATAATACTAATTTTTTTGTTATTGTTGTTATCCCGACATTTAGCCACCATCCTCTTACTTTGCCATTACTTTGACCTCCAACTCTTGTTGCTCAAATCCAACCACACTTGACATATCCATTAGATCCAAGTATCCACCATATATCCTTCACACACTCCAAGCCCAAACCTAGTTCTCTTCAAATTATGCAGATCAATGCACAAGCCACATAGACCTCTTTGTTGGTCTTCCCGCAATTGACAGTTTCAAGCTTGTAGCAATTCTTGTTCACTACCATGGTTGTTGTTGTTGTCATCTGCAACCAAGTGCGAATTGTTCATCATCAAGACCCTCAATTCTGGAACTTTTAACCCTATGGGCACCTTCTTTTGATTTTTGCAATTGCTGATTATCGCCACAAGCCCAATGTTTGTGCACTCCCAATTCTTCCATTATACGATGTTTTCATCATCATAACACAAAACCTAAATTCAATACCTCTTGTCGGATTACATAACTAAGTCGGATTTAGGTGAACAAAACCTCTGCTAATTTCAAAATCTAATTCATTAAAACCGCAGCATGGAAGAGATTGCCTTCAAAATTATGAGAATTACTTTCCACCACCAGTACCAGTGCAACAAATGCACCCATCCATGTTGATGCCATCTCCAACGAAATCTCCATCCGTCCATGTTCGTTCTAGCATGAGTTCTCTAATTTCCTAGTTCGTCGCTCATGCTTCTTATGTGGTAGACGAAGATATGGTGAGAACTTCAGCAAAGCCATATAGCTTAGTAGTAGATGATGATAGTCTTAAGAACTTTCATGTCGTAGTTCCTCGCTATATGGTTGCCTCACATGTGCAAATCACAGGCTTAGTCCCATAAGCCTTCTTTATCTATGTCTTTCTACAGAGGATTTGGATCCCATGTTGTCCACGACCTCTTTTTTTTGTTTTGTTGCAGTTTGAACTCAACTCAAGGCAGTCTCCATCTTCCCAGATCGACGCAACTCCTCATTGCTCACCCTCATGGCCTCCATCCGCCCAAATCAGGATTTATACCCCACACTCAACCTCTTGTTTGATGTTCGTGACCTCTCTGAATGGAAACGACTAGGGTTTGCACATTCTTCTTCACCGTGACGGGTCTCTCGACTTTAATCTGGATACTCATCATCAAACAACTCTTGCTAGAGAGTCTAGGTATGCATGGCTCTAATACCATGTTAAAAATCGAGAGAGAAAATAATCAATTAGAACAAAGCAACACATAAATCATGCACCATAAAATAAACAATACTTCTCTTGGAAAATCCTTGTGGGAAAAACCAACCAACAATAGATCTATTATTGTTCTTGGCCAAATCTGACCAAGCCATCCAACCTCCTCGTCCTGACCAAGTGAACCTTCACCACT
>ML787249.1:426542-454992 GCA_009831015.1 Picea engelmannii
AACGCATCCTACGGTAAGTACAAATAAAAAGGTCTGCCCATGACGAAACTCTATCTCACCATATACTCCATCTGTTGCAATTTGTCTACATTCCTTCTATGCATATCCTATGCCTCTAAGTCCAATCGTTCAGTTTCAAACATTCATATGACTGCCAATATTGAAGCACAACAGCTTCTTACCTTGTCCTTCATTGGCACAATAGACCTGTTAGCTATCACTGGCTCCAGTTCTTTGTTTTCTTCAGAATAACCAGGTCTGAACTTTTGGATTGCCTTGCAGAGGGCTTCATCTTCTTCTGCAGTCCATCTTTTACCAGTGAATGCACCTTCAAATCATGCAAGCAACTTCTCATCAGTCAAAACAAGATATTAGGCCAAAATGCTATCCAGTATCATATATTCGAAGCACTAACCCTAACTCTAGTTGGCAGTTGGAATTCTCAAGAGCCTAGTACTCTTGAGTCCCAATCACCTACTTTGGTGATTTGTCAACATTAATAAAATTTTGATAATCAAGAGCTTAGAGCTCTTGAGTTCCAGCGACCTACTTTGGTAATTTGTCGACCTTAATAAAATTTTGATGTCAAGAGCTTGGAACTCTTGAGTCCCAGTGACCTACTTTGATAATTTGTGAACATTAATAAGATTTCGATTTCGAAACTCACCAGCCTCTAAAAGTCTGTTCATATTCAGGGGCTTTAGTGTGTTATCCACTTCTTTTTGCACCCGAACTATTGCAGCTGGAGCGAGACCTACTTGTTTTTTCTTTTCCAGAAAATGCTGGGGCCATGAGTGGCAATCGACAACCGTAAATTTATTTAGCTGTTCGCTTTTCCCTGAAAAAAACATAGAAGCAAAAGCCCTCTGCCTGCCATGACAAGGTAGAAGAATTAAACAAGACCCTTTCTGAAGACTCTTTCTGTTCAGCCCAAATCTAGAATTTGAAATTTTTCTCCCTTTCTCCTTCTGAGGAAGGCCTTTCAAGATTCAAAGTTACATGTTTCTCCTGCTCCTGATGGCCTTAGTACTTACAGAGAATTCTTACCTGAAATCTGCATTCCTCGAAGCAAATATGGAAAGGAACTGGTTCACAGAGACTCCCAGCTGCAGATCCCACCAAGGCACAAGGAACTCCAGCTTGTCCTGCTTCATTTCTTTCGCTTGCCACTGTACGAGCCTCAGATTGCTTAGAACAGTTCCCCCCCCTCCTGCTCATCATCACAAGGACACAGGCCATTATATCATTCTCTCAAACTGCACTTTGCAAAAGAATAAAATACAAAATACACCGCAACCGTGGTTGGCTCATACTTGAACAAGGAAACCAGTGATCCACTTCCCAGGCCAGAGGCGAAGCAGGGTCGGCATGAAAGTAAAGAACGTTTCCATATGGATCTACTCTGAACTGAGCAGGGTCAAATCCTGCATTCCTGCAGAAATACTAGCTGCATCAGCTTGCGTACAATATTACCACGATCCTGGGTTTCTCAGCCCAAGAGGATATCAGGACCAGGGCCTAGTTTATTTCTCTCCAGAATAGAATGCTTCTTTTAAGTATCAATATGATCAAAATATGGATTTTCAATATGATCAAAATATAGACTTTCAATAGAAGTGCTAGCAATATTATGAAAAAGAACAGAAACCCAATTGGTAGAATGTGATAGAGTAGCAGTTATTACCCGAGATGATCAAGTTGCTTCCAGAGGACATCGATATAATTTTTGGTACTCGGAGGATTCGAATCTCCTGGTGAAGTCACTGGAAACAATCGATTGAGCTCCTTCAAATTGTCCATCTGCAAGTAAACAAGGGTAATTAATGTTGAAGCAGATCCTGGCATTCATTTTTTTTTAAAACCCCGAAGATATGGGCACCACAAATCCAGGATTTAACACAGCTGCATACTAAAACTTGGATTAACTTACATCCTGAGGGTGCAATGTGTATGGAAGGAACGTGTGGGGAGGCCCTTTACTGTAAGGCATTTGGATCATGTGGGACTGGGCGTAGCAGAGCTTCACATATCCTCTTGGATACCCTAATTCATGATCGATCTCCATTTCTTCGTCTCTCAACCCCATTGGACCCATACCCCTCTCCGCTGCTGAAGGTGCGTAAAGAAGGTTTGATTTCACAGAGACAGGCACTACTTAATACTCGTGTGAAGGGGAGCGCATAGATTTTGTTTGGATTGGGAGGGAAAACGGAAGGCTGCAAATGAACAGACCATGTCCTCTCCAACGTCTAATTTTACAAACTCGCAACAACATTCAAAGTCAAATTAGCAAGCGACTGGCAACGGCTACATTGTTGGAATTCCAATCATTTGTTTCAAAGAAAAAGCTCAACCTTTTTTTAAGGGATGTAACAATGATTCAAGATGGCCTCAAGGGTCAAGATTCACATGAATGCAGCAATGGGGAGTCAAATGTAGTAGTATAAAAGTTTTATCTTTTGGAGGTTTTTTGCTATTTTTTCGGTTGGATTTTGTTTAAAATTTGGTGATGAATGGTTAGATCTGTAGATTTGGGTGGGTCCAAATTTACATCTCCACCAATTTCTATCAAAAAAAACTCAGAAAATAGAACATTTAGCCAACACTAATCAAATTAGTATAAATTTTAACAATAAATAAATTTTTAATATTGATTTTATTTATATTTTTTTAGGATGTAATAATGGTTTCAGATGTTTTCTATGTTCAAGTTTCACATGGATATAGCATAGGAAAGTGCTTGACTTAAATGGTATATATTTTTTGTTTATTTTAATTGTTTAATATTAAAAAAGTCTTATACACCAATTTAATATGGCTTTATCATGACTTTAAAAATAAATTATTATTATAATATATATATTATACTTTATGTAAATAATTAATAAAGAATAATATCTTTATAAATATAATAATAAATACTATTATAAATTTTAATATATTATACTTTATGTAGATAATTAATAAAAAATAATATCTTTATAAATATAATAATAAATACTATTAAATTTTTTAATGTACATATTTCATTCTCATCCATATATGCTTCATAAGTGTACTACCTTATTATACATATTTCATTCTCATCCATATAATACTTCATAATTTGTACTACCTCTCCGTAGTATGCTCATCTTCTTCCCTCTCAAAGTGGCACCCCATTATTAAAAAAAATAGTGTAAGACCACTTTATGATATGACTTTTTCGATTTGTCCGTAATGCCATTATTTGTTTGGATCGAATAAGTATTTCTACATTTTTTTTTCCAAAAAAAATTAGCTCGAATTTACGTATTTCTACATTAAGATGTACCATTTTCTTCCATTGTACATTTTCAAAGTCTGTTTACTTTGTTTTTAAAGTAAAGCTTTATAAGAGAGTATTGCTTATTTTATGTGAAATTTAAAAAAAAAGTGCTATAATATTTTGATATTGTAAGAAATCAAAATCTATTACAATGTATGTCATAATTGGCATGAAATGTGATAAAAACTGTTATGTAAAAATTTAAAAAATTACTAATAGTGTATTATTTCTCATTACATGGACGTTGGGCATTTAGTGGGTACAAACCATGAAATGTTAGTAAATAAATTTTAAACTTTTAGATGTGGTACATGCCATGTTCATGGAAAATTGTGCTATGACCAAAATGAACTAACTTGATGGGAAATTGTGCTAGGAAACAAAAATACGTGATTATCCACGTTTCACATGGCAAAACCAAAATTCAAAGTAATAAACAAGAATAAGAAAAAAAAGGTGGAGAAGGATAATGTAATGATATAGATATGTTTGAAGCTTTAAACTCAATTAATGATGAAGAAAAATGATAAGAGATATTAATTTAGATTAAAAAAATTAGAGAATAATAAGGAAGACATTTCAAATATATGGAAGGGACGTAGTTGCAATCCCAAGAATTTGCAAAGTTATTAGGAAGGTACAACAATTTTATGGAGGAGGGTGCTTCTCACCTCCCTCTCTTCCCCTTCCCTTGAATGGTTGTATATAAGAACATGTGTGATGGTGGTATGTTTGATGAGGAGGCTCTTGGGTTAGGGTTGAGAATGGAATTGAGGAGCTTGTGGAGAATTGTTTGACATGTTGTTTCTTTGTCTCTTTCTGATGTGGATTTATTGGTTCCTTTCCACGCAGATTTGTTGGTCTTGTGGTGGCCCATATCTCTTGGAATTTGGGTCTCTTTGGTGGCTAGATCTATAGAGTATGGGTTGTGTTCTCCAATGTTTTCTTGTAAGGACATTGCTTGCATATTGGTCCTTTATGCTCCATAATGGACAAATTTTCTTATGTGGTTAGAGGTATTGTATGTGGTCGTCTCATTGGTTATATTTGTTGGGTTTCTTTGGGTGGCTATGTAGGGTTTGGTACGTGGATTGCTCTTGGTAGCCAAGTTAGAGCTAAATTTGGTTTATTTATGGTTGTGTTATTGGGATTGTGGTTGTTGGGGCTATGGCTTGGGGCCTAGCATCTTGCATTGGCTTATCCTTCAATGATGCAATCATAGCCTTCTAATATTTGGTTACCCAAAGTCTTGTTTGGTATGTTAGCAGTCTATAGTAGCTTTTCCTTTTGCTTAGTTTATGGCAGTTACTTCCCCTTGCATTTTACTAGATTTTTGTGAAGGGTACATATATTTGATATATCCTCAAGAGTGTGATTTCTCCATACACTCTATCGATCGATCTTAGGAGATAGTTTTCCTTAGGCTCAAGTGTAACACAACCAACCCCTAAGTACCCTTTATAGGGATGGGGCATCAAAAATTGTGTGTACTCAAATCATCTTGAATCATCCCTCTGAAATGATCCATCCTCTTCCACTCACCCGTATCTTTCTAACGACTGTTACCAGGCTCTAATCCAACCTCTGGTTTACAATTTATGGCTTCTCGAAGTCCTTTGGGTGTTCGTTAGTTGAGGTCCACATGGATCCATCACGTTCGTACCATTTCCAAGTTCCTACCTCCTGCACGAATGGTCCATCCACCGTCCAAACCAATGGTGAGACTTAATTCTCATCTAACACACAGCTATAGGAGAATTCAACGTTCGACACTTCAACACTGAACATCCCTTTTCTTTTCTTCACGCATGTCCTCCGGAGTCCCGAATTCCTGGAGGATCTCGAAATATTGCCACGTGGCTCTGGCCTTTGGGCCTTTCAACTCACCCTTGAAACTGTATTCCAAACCTCTGGGGTCTTGAATTCCTGGACTTCCGAAGGGAGCACTCTCGCATGGCGTGACGTACTAGATATGACAACGAATATAGGTGGTTCCCGAATACTCCTCTCACCACATGGACCAAACAGGTAATTTTGAGAGATGACACGCAGCAAGGCAAAGAGGACACATGGCCCCTACAGAGGGTGACACATGCCACGTCTTAATGGGCACGTAGGGTCAGTGAAACGTCTAGATCCAGGTGACACATGGCACATCAAACATGGGTCCACGCCACCCTGGGTGACGTCAGCATAGCACATCACCCTGGACTGATCGCCCTCCAAGTCCTTTGATCTTACGGTCATGGTGTGTCCACGTAACCCCTGGATCTACAGCCTCTATTACTTCGTAACTTCGGCGTTTAGGGGATTCGTGATGTGACTCCCTCCTTGCTCTTGAAATGGTCAACATCGGGCTGACCTTGGCATAAATCCAACGTCCAGGGGAGATCTCAAAGGATCCATAGATCTATGGTTCTCGTTACTTCGTAGCTCCGGCCTTCGGGGGTTTCGACTTTACGGTTGCTCCACTCTCTCGAAGTAGAACTTCTCAGAAGTACCATACGTGGGTCCCTCCTCTGGATGACCGGGAGGTTAAGAGGGGTTCTTAACGAACTCCCCAATCCCATGACTCTCCTCACTTCATAGCTTAGGCCTTCGGGAGTTTGATGCTATAACATCTCTATTCTCTCGAAGTGGGACTTCGTCAAAGTTTCCTTGACGTAGATCCAATGGCTAAGGGGACTTCTGAATACCCTCGAATTAGTGGTTTGTGTTACTTCGTGATAACTGAATAGATAAAGGTTTAATGGTGGGGAAAGTCTATCTGTATCGGATAAGGAAATCTTCAAGCGTCAGTCAACCTTGAGGGTAGCCGCAACCATTAGTTGTCTTATGTCGATTTATAAATGGTAGGGTCGAAACACTTCGAAGCTCCGAACTCCCGAAGTTATGAAGCCAGAAGGCTTAACTTCTTTCAGGCCCAGTGTAGGATTCCCATACCTTAGTCACATGGGACCTTTGGAAACTCTTGTGGGCTACGCGTTAATTCCTCTAGCTGTAAATGGGTTAAGGACATGGGCATGAACCCTTGATCATACGGTGAAGAGTCTGAAGGAGGCGCCCTCCTTCCACAGGGTTTGAACTTGAAATTCTCGCGAGGGTAGATTCAAGAGGTCGACAAGTCTTAAACATTTCTATAAATCCTACCCTGATCCTCTTGTAGGCTTACATCCCACAACTCTTTAACTGCTAAACTGAGGCAAGCAGACGACCATTCAAAAGCATGAGTTCAAAGGGAGATAATACATACATCTACCTTATTCATTCAATACAAAAATCATTCATAAATAAATAAATATATGTATTGAACCATCATTTCCATTTCAATACACAGAGTATGAAGATACTTATCAGAAAACCAGAGTTCGTGAAGTGACTGTTGAAAGGGGTGTCTGTTTCCACCCAACCATAGGCACAACCACTCCTGACGGATTTATTGTTGGCCACCCCCGAGCTAGTCCACAATGCTCTGAGAGAGACTCCTTCTTCTTACTCAGTGACAATCAAAGACAAAGGTTACTCTCCTCCTCCCACAGGGTCTTGGCAACGGGTTTTCTCTATACCAAGCAAGGAGGTATGCATGAGTACTTCCACAATCACTCGTCAACCTCGTTTATTAGATTGTAACAAAAACCATGCCATCCCCTTCTTGCGCCCAGAATGATCTTATTTCTTAGTTCTCCCTCAAACCAGAGAGATGTAACCACTCTCTTTCTCTTCTTGATATTGCTCTCTTTTCGACTCTGCTCTCTTCACAGATCTGTTTTTTCTCTCCTCTATCTCTGCCCACAAATTACCTCTTTTGTGCCTTCCTTAGCAAGGTTGTGTGGGTATGAATCCCCAGCTCATGTTCAGGTCTGGAAGTCTGGCATATGGGTACTCTGCTCCACCTCCTCATTAACTCTTGAGGAGGACTCTTCCAGCTACCACTTTGATTGGTAATTCATTTTTGGGTCAGAGAACTATTCTGGGTCTGAGCAATTAATTCCAGTAAGGTACTGGTTTGGTGGGGGGGATCATCTCAACCATTTATGGTTCCCCTCACCATCTCTCTCATAAAATCCATGTTCTATCTTGGAAACCCCCCCTTTCAGTAGTTATGAAACACTTATCCATTTTCTATTAATAACATAAAATACATACATTGACCTTTTATACAAAGGTTCATCAAATCAAACATTCACACACATCTAGTCTACCAAAGTCTCTTGGCCATTTATAGTTATATTTACTAGGGGAAACAAGGGTATTACAATCCCATCCCCCTTAAAGGAACATGGTCCTCGATGCTCTATATGTTGATGTGCTTTGTATGTACATAAGTAAACAAAAATGGATATGCATGTTTCATGGCATCCTCTATTTCCCATGTAGCCTCATCTGGGAAAAAGTGTTTCCACTACACCTTGACCTGTGCAATGGTTTTGATCCTAAGTGGGGTCTCCTTCCTGTCTATTATACATTGAGGTTCTGGCAGAAATTCTCCCTCTGGTTCCACCTAAATCACAGACCAATCAATAATATGATTAGAATCATGTACATATTTCTTTAATAACGAAACATGTAAAAAATTATGTGCCTTCACTGTGGGAGGAAGAGCTATCCTATAGACTACAGGTCCCACTCTATCCAAAATTTCAAAGGGTCCACAATACTGAGGTGCCATCTTGGCACAAGCTCCCATCCTCAAGGAGATTTTCCTGGGTCTAACTCGAAGATACACATGATCCCCTACTTTGAACCTCTAGGATTCCTCTTTTTGTTTGCATAGCTTTTCTATCTATCCTGAGATATTTTCATATTTTTCTTTATTTGAATTACTTGTTCTTCCATTTCTTTCAGCATGTCTAGCCTGATTGTAATTCTATCTACTAGATTATTCCAGTTGATTGGAATCTTGCACTGTCTACCATAGAGGGATTCAAAAGGGATAGCCATTGTTATAGGAAAATTCTTCAATGACTCTTGATAGCCATTGTTATAGGAAAATTCTACCAGTGGTAGGTAGTCTTCCCACTTCTTAGGTTGATGCATTATATGCATCCTTAACATGTCCTCTAATACTTGGTTTACCCTCTCTGTCTGTCCATCAGTTTGAGGGTGATAGGTTGTGCTAAACAACAATTTAGTCTCAAAACCAACCATTAAAGATTTCCAAAAGCTCGAAGTAAATTTGTATCTCTGTCAGATATGATCTCCTTAGGCATGTTGTGCAACTGAAATATTTATTTCATGAAGATATTGGCAATAAATATTGCCTTGCAAGTTGACTTCACGAGAACGAAGTGAGCATCCTTGCTCAATTTTTCCACCACTACCATGATGGCATCATTCTGCTTGGCCGATTTTTGTAATCCGGTGATGAAATCCATGGAGATGGTTTCCCATTTCCTTTTTGGAATTGGTAGGGGTTGCAACAACTCTGTTGGATGTCGGTGTTCTGCCTTAACCTACTGACATTCCAAACATTTAGCAAAGTAATCAACTATGTCCTTCTTCAGTCCTAGCTAATAGAACAGTTTCCCAGTGGCTGTAATCATTTTCTGATAACCAAGATGACTAGTATATGGTCTTTTGTGTAGTTCATCCATCATGAACCTCTTCAAGTTGTCACAATTCGGGATATACCACCTACCTTTGTAAGTTAGTAGGCCATCATTCAACATTTGATAACCTTTGTACTTCAGTCCTATGGGCTCCTATTCTAAGTACAATTTTACCATATCAAAGAATGCATTGGTTTCTTGTGCACTCTTGACTCTCTCCTTGACATTCGTTTCACAGGTGCTTACCACTACCAGGTGGATCATTTTCACACTTCTGCTAAGGGAATCAACCACCATGTTTTCTTTTCCTTCAATATGTTTTATTTCAAAATCAAACTCACTAAGGAGAGCCATCCATCTATCTGGTCTAACATTAAGTTTTGGTTGATCAAACAGGTACCTCAACCCACAATGGTCTATCATAAGCACAAATATTCTACCCAGGAGGTAATGCCTCCACATTTTTAAATCATGCACAATGGAAGCCAATTTTAGATCACGGGTCACATAATTGATTTCATGCTCATTCAATTTTTTGGATTCGTAGCAAATTATATGTTCTTCTTGCATAAGGACTCCTCTGAGTCCTTCCTTGCAGACATCTATACACACAAGGAAGTCCTTGTTTGGGTCTGCAAACTTCAACACAGGTGCATTGGTTAGAATATATTTTAGCTCTTGGAATCTCTCTTCACATTCTTATGCCCAAATGAATTTAACTCCCTTTTTCTGAAGGGAGTGATTGGGAAACCAATCTTAGAAAATCCTTTTATGAACCTCCTATAGTATTTTGCTAGGCCCATAAAGGATCTGATATCAGATACAACCTTTGGGGTAGGTCAATCCATAATGGCTTTGATCTTTTAAGGATCGATTGCCACCCCTTCTTTAGAAATAACATGGCCTAAGTAATGGACTTGTTTCTAGAAAAATTCACACATACTAAACTTAGCATAGAGTTGATGTTCTCTTAGTACTTGAAGCACTAAATTGAGATGTTCTTCATGCTCTTCCCTATTCTTAGAATAGATTAGGATATCATCAATGAAAACCAATACAAATCTGCCTAAGAATTTACTGAGTACATTATTCATTAAGCACATAACAGTGGTTGGTGCGATGGTAAGCCCAAATGGCACCACCACAAATTCATAGTGACCATATCTTGTCCTAAAGGTTGTTTTGTGGATGTCTTCATCCTTAATTCGGACCTGATGGTATCTAGACCTCAAGTCAATCTTGGAGAAAATGGTAGCACCCCTTAATTGGTCAAACAAGTCACTGATCATTGGCAAGGGATACTTATTCTTTATGGTTGTCTTATTGAGTTGCCTATAGTCTATGCACAACCTAAGTGTGCCATCCTTCTTTTTCACAAACAAGGTTGGTGCTCGCCATTGAGAAACACTAGGTTTGATGTAGCCTTTGTTCATCATTTCCTTTAGCTATAGTTTGAGCTCAAGTAGCTCTGGTGTACTCATTCTATAGGGTGTTCTAGAACTGGCACCACTCCTAGTGCAAGTTATATTGAAAAGTCAATATATCTTCTTGGAGGTAGACCTGGTATCTCTTCTGGGAACACATCTTTATACTCTCTCAATATGGGATGGTACTCTAGGCTTGGTTTGTCGTTCTCAACAGAGTCCAACACTTGTATTGCATACAAAGGACATCATTTTCTGCAATACTTCATCCCTTGAAGGGTTGATATTTGTCTCACTGAGACATGCTTTTGAATCCCTTGTAGGGTTACCTTTCTCCCTTCTTCATTTTCACATTCCAACGTTTTATTGTAATAGTCCAACTTGGTTTTATGGGCATCCAACCAATCCATGCCAATCAACAGGTCATAAGATCCTAAAGGAAGTATGTTTAGGTTTGTTTGGGTGGGTGATCCACTCATAACGAATTGGCATGTTGGTATGACCCCTGTTACTTTTCTTTTGGTTCCAGTGGCTAGTTGTACTAGCCATGATTTAACATGTTTAACTTGTTGCAATTTAAATTTCTCAATAGTTTGAGGGGAAACATAATTCAAATTAGAACCAGGGTCAATTAAAATGGAAACTAGATGGTTGGAAATCATACCTTCCATCTCCACCATTGAAGCTTGGTGGTCGGCTTGTTTATTATCCAAGGCTGCATAAATCCATGGCATGCTCCTAGCCACATCATTGACTGTAGTAGCCTCTTGGATGTTGTAGACCCTCCTACTGTTATGTTGCCTATATGGGCAGTTTGTAAGCAAATGTTCTTCTCCACAACCACAACATTTCAAGGGTTCTCTCTTTGTATTATCCGTCTTACCTAGGGCTACTCCAAAGGGTTTGTTTCCACTCTGAGAGGGGAAATTTTTCTGGTATACACTCTTAGTAGGAAGGCTCATCTTAGAACATTTCCCATAGTTCTTGAATCGTGAGGGTTTAAAGCCCTTTTTCTTGAATCTTGAACTACTCTTCTTCTTCCAGTCCCCGTGGAGTTTTGTTTTTTTCTTAAACTGCTCATAGCAATACCTTGCCTTCTAGATAGTGTCTTCTAAGGTCTTTGTCTCATCAAATTCAATCCTGTCCTGGAAGGAGTGAGGTATCCCACTAATAAATCGTTGCATTTTTACATTTTCATCCTTTATGTAGGGTACATACCTTATCAGCTCAAGGAATTTATTGATATATTCATCTATGGTGAGCTATCCTAACTTGAGTTCATAGAACTCCTTGGTCTTCCCATCAAAGTATTTCTCTGACAGATACTTATTTTTGAATTATTTCTCAAATTGTTTCCATGAAAAGTCCTTCTCATGGATTCCTTTCACATTCCTAAGGTCCTCCCACCAAATGGAGGCCTTTCCATTCAAGTTGAATATGGTTATTCGAACCTTTAAATTTTCAGAGTAGCCATGGACTCTGAAGTACTTCTTCAAGCCAAGTAGGCAAACTTTTGCTTCTTCCCACTTCTTCATTTCTCCATATAAGGTGGGTGTTTTGGCCTTCTTGAACTCTTCAAGGTCATTACTCTTGGAATGTTTCCTCCTTTCTTTTCCTCTGGGATTGTGAACTAATTTTTCTACTAGAGGATTCCTTGGAGTTGTCAGTTTCCTCACCAGTGGATTCTCCTGACAATTTTCTCTTGGCTCCATGTTGGGCCTTCTTTGAGGTGTTTCTCCTTGTGTGGCCACTTTTAGGGCCATTCTTTTGTATCTCAGGAGGACTTTGGGTTTTCTTCGTACGATGTATGTCCACATGACTGGTTTCTAGTCCATGCTGCAACTGCCTTTGTATATCTGATGAGCTTTGCTGTAGAACTGCATTAATTTCAGTTTGTTTTTCCTGCTCCTTTACCAACCTTTCATTGTCAGCTTTAGAACTCTGCAATTCTTCCATAAGGCTTCTTACAGTTTTAGCCAAATCTTGAGGGGTTTCCACCACCCTCCTTTCATCATATTCTTCCTCTCTATTGTGGGAGCTTTCCCCCAATTCATGGTGTGTCACAATCCTTTATGTTGTAGTTTTACTGCGGTCTACTGACTGCTTGAGTGCTAATAAAACATTTTTTGTTAGTTAATGATCTACTAATTTATGAACAAAACGCACTTCAGATTTTTCAAACACACACAACAATAGGAAGTTTCATTCATTTATTCAGTAGAGGTTTAACTAAGCCTCTTACGAAAGGGGTAAGATAGGGTGTCATCCCATAAAATTTCTCTAAATAATATTTTTAAGTGACTCGTTCATGATCCCAAGCAGGACAGGTGTTGTAACCATGCTCTAATACCAATTTGTAACGCACCCGACCCCTAAGTACTCTTTCTAGGGATGGGGCATAAAAAATTTTGCTTACTCAAAACATCTTGAGTCATCCCTCTGAGATGATCCATCCTCTTCCACTTGCCCGTAGCTTTCTAATGACTATTACTAGGGTCTAATCCAACCTCTGGTTTACAAGTTATGGCTTCCTGAAGTCCTTCGAGCGTTCATTGGCTAAGGTCCACGTGGATCCATCACATTCATACCATTTCTAGGTTCCTACCTCCCACAGGGAAGGTCCATCCACCATCCAAGCCAGCAGTGAGACTTAATCCTCATCTAACACATAGCTAGAGGAGAATTCAACGTTCAATGCTTTGACTCTGAATGTCCCTTTTCTTTTATGCACGCATGTCCTCCAGAGTCTTGAATTCCTAGAGGATCTTGAAATATCATCACGTGGCTCCGACCTTTAGACCTTTTGACTCACCCTCGACACTATATTCCAAACCTCTTGGGTCCCGAAGTCCCATACTTTTGAAGGGACCACTCTCGCATGGGGTGATGTACTAGATACAACGACAAATACAGGTGGGTCCCGAATACTCCTCTCTCCACATGGACCAAACAAGTAATTTCCGTAGATGACACACAACAAGGCAGAGAGGACACATGGAACCTACAGAGGGTGACACGTGTCATGTCTTAATGGGCATGTAGGGTCAGTGAAATGTGTAGATCCAGATGACACATGGCACGTCAAATGTGGGTACACGTCACCCTAGGTGATGTCAGCATACCATGTCACCTTGGACTGATCGTCTTCCGAGTCCTTCGATATTATGGTCACGGTGTGTCCACGTAACCCCTAGATCTACGACCTCCATTACATCGTAACTTCGACGTTCGGGGGATTCATGGTGTGACTCCCTTCTTTCTCCTGAAGTGGTCAACACCAGGCCGACCTTGGCATAAATCCAATGGCTAGGGGAGATCTCGAAGGATCCCTAGATCTACGATTCTCATTACTTTGCAACTCCAACTTTCGGGGGTTTCAACTTTATGGCCTTCTACTCTCCTGAAGTAGGACTTCGTTGAAGTACCATACGTGGGTCCCTCCTCTGGATGATCATATAGTTAAGAGGGGTTTTTAATGAACTCCTGAATCCCATGGCTCTCCTCACTTCGTAGCTCCAACCTTCGGGGAGTTTGATGCTATAACATATCTGTTCTCTCGAAGTGGGACTTCACCGAAGTTTCCTTGGCGTAGATCCAATGGCTAAGGGGACTCCTGAATACTCTCGAATTGGTGGTTCACATTACTTCACGACAATTGAATAGATCAAGGTTTAATGGTGGGGCAAGTCTATCTGTCTCAGATAAGGAAACTTCCAGGCACCAGTCAACCTTGCGGGTAGCCACAACCATCAGTTGCCTTTGACTAGTTTATAAATGGTAGGGTCGAAACACTTTGGAGCTTTGAAGTGCTGGAGTTCCGAAGCTAGAAGGCTTAACTTCTTTCAGACCCAACATAGGATTCCAAGAACTTGGTCACATGGGTCCTTTGGAAACTCTTGTGGGCTACGCGCTCTTTCCTCTAGCTGTAAATGGGTTAAGAACATGGGCATGAGACCTCGGTCATACAATGAAGAGTCTGAAGGAGGCGCCCTCCTTCTATAGGGTTTGAACTTGAAATTCTCGCAAGGGTATATTCAAGCGGTCAACAAGACTTAAACATTTCTATAAATCCTACACTGACCCTCTTGTAGGCTTACATCCCACGACTCTTTGACTGCAAAACTGAGGCAAGAAAATGACCATTCAAAAGCATGATTTCACAGGGAGATAATACATACATCTACCTTATTCATTCAATATAGAAATAATTCATAGACATATAAATATATGTATTCAACCATCATTTCCATTTCAATACACAAAGTATGAAGATATTTATCAGAAAACCAGAGTTCATGAAGAAACTGCTAAAAGGGGTGCATGTTTCCACCCAACCATAGGCACAACCACTCCTGACGGATTTACCACTGGCCACCCCCAAGCTAGACCACAATGCTTTGAGAGAGACTCTTTCTTCTTACTCAGCAATAGTCAAGGATGAAGGTTACTCTCCTCCTCCCACAAGGTCTTGGCAACATGTTTTCTCTATACTAAGAAAGAAGGTCTACACGAGTACTTCCACAGTCACTCGCCAGCCTCATTTATCATCTTGTAACGAAAACCATGTCAACCCCTTCTTGCACCCAGAATGATATTATTTCTTAGTTCTCCCTCAAACCAGAGATTTGTAACCACTCTCTTTATCTTCTCGATATTGCTCTCTTTTCGAATCTGCTCTCTTCGCATATCTACTTTTTCGTTCCTCTGCCTCTGCCCACAAATTACCTCTTTCTTTCCTTCCTTAGCAAGGTTGTGTGGATTTGAATCCCCAGATCATGGTCAGGTCTGGAAGTCTTTCATATGGGTACTCTGCCCCATCTCCTCATCAACTATTGAGGAGGACTCTTCCAGCCACCACACTGATTGGTAATTCATTTATGGGTCAGAGAACTGTTCTGGGTCTAATCCATTAATTCCAATAAGGTACTGGTTTGGTGGGGGGGGNCATCTCAACCATTTATGGTTCCCCTCACTATCTCTCTCATAACATCCATGGTCTATCTTGGAAAACCCCCCTTTCAACAGTTATGCAACACTTATCCATTTTCTATTAATAACATAAAATACATACATTGACCTTTTATACAAAGGTTCATCAAATCAAACATTCACACATGTCTAGTCTGCCAAAGTCTCTTGGCTAGTTATAGTTATATTTACAAACTGGGGGAAATAGGGGTATTACATCAAGGCTACTCTTGAAGAGTTTGATAAACATGTGCAAGAAATAAATACTAACATAATCTAAAACATAGGAATAACAATGTCACATAAATACAGTACACAAAAATTTACCTTGGAAACCCTTAACTAAGAAAATTATCCTAACATAGATCCACACCTCTCTCTATCTCATTGTAATTTCACCATTCACAATACAATAATTAGGTATTCCATATCGTCCAAAACCCTAATCTGTTAACCATGATTAGATTATTCTTTAACTAGAATTAGTTTACAATGGGGTGAAACCATTGCCTGAAATAATACATAATTGGCCCAAAACAAATCTCGAGAGTTTCCCCCCTGAACCCTTGAATGGGGGGCTTGTTTCCCCCCATTCTCCCCATCCAAGGGGTGGGTCCTCGTCAGATCCCATTCATTCAATAACTAGCCCTCAAACCCTCACCTAGATGTCACTAAGTCTACGTACAAATGATACAACACATATCCAACATTCTCCCACTTGTTGAATACTTTACAAAAAATGGGGGCATATGGAAGTCGTTCATATAATCAACTACTAGGGGTAGCAATTCCCATTGATTCTCTACACCAAGAGAACTTTTTAGTACTAATATAATTTGTTAATAAATCTACAACATTCTTAAAGGTCCCAACCTTCTCCAACAATACTTTGTTTTGTTCAACCACGACTCTAACAAAATGGCATTACACATCAATATGATTTGTCTTGGAATGATAAGAAGGGCTCTTTGCCAAAAACATTGCACTTGAGTTGTCACAACCTATCCTCACCACTTTCTAAACAAAACCAATACCTAAACATAATCTTTGCAACCATATAAATTCCTTACTTCTATGAGTGATTGTCATGTACTCAACTTTTGTAGTCAACAATGCAACTACAACCTACCTCTTGCTCATCCAACTGATTTCTCCACCAAATAGGTTAAATACATAACCACTTGTAGATCTTACGTGGTCAAGATATTTAGCTTAGTTCACATCAATAAATCCCTATATATCTGTCTATGTGTGAGGTCCAGGTCTTCCTTGGTAGAAAATTGCATAATTTGAAGTGCCATGAAAATATTTGAAGAACCTCTTTATAGTTTTCCAATGTTCCTTCCCTAGTTTTAACATATACATGCTCAAAACTCCCACTACATGGGTAATGTATGGTCTAGTACAAACCACAACCTACATCAAACTTCCAACATCACTTACATAGGGACCATGAGACATGTCCTCTACTTCTTCTTGTGTATTGGGATATTTATTTGAGAACTTTTGTGAGATCTTTCTCTATAAAAATCCTACGATGAGGACCTTTTACTGATGATTAAATATGTGAAAATGAGCAAATAATTTCTAATCATTGCATATGAATGTGAGCAAAATTGTATAAGTGTGTGCATATGTGTAATTAAATCTCTACTTAATCAAGAGAGAATGCAATAAAAAATCACACATATAATTTGACACCCATGTGTTAACGGAGTTCACCAGAATTTTCTGGCTACATCTCCGGATCCGCTTGGAATAAGAATCACTTTATTATCCTTCCTTTAGCAAGGGCTGAAACCTTCTCACAAAATGTGGCACACACTCCATACAAGGATGAAAACCCAAAGAAACCTTCTCTTATACAAAGAGACTTGAGGCTCTCACATAAGTGACATTTCTTTTGACACCAGAAGGACTAAATTCCTTTCTCCCAAGCTCTCTTGAGCTCTCTCTCCAAGCTCTCCCTTCAAAGATCTCACATAAGGAATTTATATAGTTTCCTTAGCTCTATAATCTAAAGAGATAAGATCCACAATTTTAGGATCTAATAACAATTCAAAGAACAAAAATAAGAAAGAATCTCAAACCAACCTATGAGATTCTTAACCTCCCCTTGAGACTAGGAAACTACTTGGGATATAATGAGGAAGAATCTCAAAACAACTGATGAGAATCTAACTTCCCCTTGAAACTAGGAAACTGATTATGAGATGAATTCTCACACTTAATTTAATTTCCTTTTTACAAATTAAATGAAAAATACATGAACACATTATGCTTCAAAAAGTATTAATCATTTATAATTAATCATTTCACCTTTCCCAAAACTTTAATGAGCTTTAGCATGGGTGTGCAAAGCAATAATTCCCTGTGTAGAGATCCTCATGGATCATACATCCCCACAAAAAGAACTTTTGGTCCTCCAAAAGTATAGAGAAAAATTGTAACTTGAATATCTACAACCAGCTTCTACAAAGAGTCTTACACTCCACTACTTGACCTGCATAACAAATGTCTTTGAAAATCCACACCCTTCTTCTCCTTCACTTTTGTACTTCATAATGAGGATGTCGATGCCAACACTTGCATCAATGAAAATATGTAGTTGATTCCTTGATCTTCATAAAAAATGTCTCTGAAAGGCCACACCCTTCTTCTCCTTCACCTTTATACTTCAAAATGAGGATGTCAATGCTGACACTTGCATCAATGCAAATATGTAGCTGACAATGCATGGATCACAACTTTTGTAAAATTTTTAAGCAAGAGCATACTTTCCAAGAGTTTATAAAACACTCATGGACAAGTTTACAATATTGTCAGAACAAGCCTAGGTAAAAATGGTCACTACAACCCCTTGAAACATAAACTTTGAAGTCACAATGCCAAAATAAAAGTGTACTAGTGGTAGACTCTATTGTCTCCAAATCCACTACAAGAATGTGCACATGGAAAATAGTATAAAATATGTGCGGGCCACATACTAACAAAAATTTTTCAACATCATAATATCCCAAAGACATGAAATCTAAGCTCATGACATGTATGGTTCGATCACCACCACATTTCACATTAAGCTTATCTTCATCAAAATTCAAATTTCATAGGCATCGATCAGAATATAGAGGAATTATTGATCATGTTAATGGATAAAGATTTGAATCCCTTCATCTGATCTTCAATCAATTGTACAAATTATCCACGATTTAAACGATGTGGCCATTTGTTGATCTTGGCATTTCTTGTAATTAGAGCTCCAAATGTGATGCAGGAGCATCGCTCCAACCCAGTAATGCACAACATCTAGACAACACATTCAACGCGCATTCTCGGAAGGGATATGCGCCAACCCTCTCATTTTAAATTTTAAATGGTAATTAAATGTTTGTAAGGCTAGAAGAGCCAAATCATTGCCTTTGTATAGGCTATAGATAGAGTCACCTTTAATGGTTGACAGGCTGATAAGATCTAGATCTGCTTCAGACTAGACAACCATTAAATGCAATTCAATGTAAATTAATGAGAGTAGGTAGCTTGGAGGGAAGGCTCGAGGAGCCCCTCTTTTGTAAAAATATCTTTGTATCTAGATTCATTAGTTTAAGGAGACAAGAAGAAGAGATAGGAAGAATAGAAGTGAAGAGAGAAAGCCGAGACTCTGTAGTAGTCTGAGCTTTGTACACATTGTAACATGCATTCTGAGATTAATACAAAGAGTAGTTTTTCCTGCATAAGATTCTTTGTGTGTTTCCATGTGTTTATGCATTTGAATGAATGTATTTTATGTATTTATATGCATATGATGTAGATGTATGTTAGATTCCATCTACAGGGATAGATAGAATTTCCTATCTATGAGTTTCTTTGATTTCAGTCTGGGTTCTTTGGGGCTAAATGTAAGGGGTTGCATGACATAGTGTTGAGGACTCTATGAGCCAGTGCAAAGAGTGCACATCTGATTTTTGTGGAATTCAGGCAAGAACTTTCTAGGAGGGCGCACCAGAGGAATCATAAACTCAAAGGAGAACGTCAAGGTTACTGAACACCTTGGAGGAAGGATTGTGCAGAGGAAGGCACAGAGAGAAAAAAGATTTGCTAAGGATTCTGTGAAGCTCTTCCAGGTGGGCATTGAGCGTGTGCAAGGAGTACACAAAGGAGAAATCTGTTTGAAGTTCAGAGATAAGAGAAGGGTTAAGGAGAAGGCACTTACAGAGTTACTGAATACTCTGTCAGCTCAGTAAGGAGTGCTTGAGCATAAGTTGCCAAGAGGTCACTTATATCCCTTCAAGGAGTGAAAGGGTTATTACAGAGTTGCTGAACTCTCTGGAGGAAGACCTGTGAAAGGAGTGCACCAAGACAACACTCAGAAGAAGTGTTTAAGACAACCAATTGAAGGCCAGTCAAAGCACAAGGAGTGTGGGTAGAGAGAACTTGTTTTAAGTTCCAAAACTCAGGAGGTTGAGTGCAGAGTGTGCCAGGAGGAGCACTAGATTTCTTCTAAGGAAGACCCAAGAAGGGCCGAGTCCCTTCGAGACTGAGCAAGCTGAAATCTCAGAAGAGATAGCACGAGGAGTGTGCAAGAGTGGACTTATTCCAAGTCCCAAATCTCAGGAGAGAAAACATCTTTAGAATGCAAGTGAGACTCAAGACATCGAGCTCATAGCAAAAGAATCAAAGGTCGAGGCCTTTGAAACATTGGAAATATTCCAAGTCGGGGAAGAACGCCAAATCTCAGGAGGAGGAGCGACAACTATCATTAGATCAACAATAGAGGAGGATATATGGACCGTTGTAACCCACGTCCAGAAAATGGGGAGCGAGTGCAGGAGAACATCATATCTGGGCCGTCAGATATGAGCACAAGGACCAACAATTGTTGGATCTAGAGGAAGGTGCACGAGGGTTAAACCCTTCGATAGTGTACAAAAGAGTGGACTTTGCGAAGTCCCGAATTTCTGAAGAGATCGGAACCGTCCATCATTAGAGGACAGGTGGCAACAGATTGTGGGGTGTTCGGAGGATCAGACACCGAAAGGATTGCGGGGAAGAGGAATCCAACTTCCCGAAAGGTGAATTCACGAAGTCATTCTGGACCGTCAGATTCAGAGGACGCATGGCGGAGATCCGTGTACGTCGGAGGATCAGGTATCAGAATATTAGCAAGGAGTAGAGGAGAAAATACCCGAGGAGATAAGAGCCACAACAATCCTAACTGTCCATCATCGGAGGACAGGTGGCAACATATCCGAAAGTCCGAAGAACCAAATTTCGGAAGATTTGCAAGGGAAAGAGCCACAACGATCATAACCGTCCATCAGAAGGGACACGCAGTGAGAGATCAACATTTTTATGACTCGTGGCTCAGGAAGGTCAAAGAGGAGAATCGTGAGAACTCGCGAGGCCTGAGTTTGTGATTTGATGGTGGCCGTTAGATCCAGAGGAGAGTGAACGGTTGATTTGGTGCTTCGAAATATCAACATTTTGGGAATCGAAAGAGCGTGGAGGAACTGTTCTTGAGGATTGTGAATCGCGAAATCCCGATATGATTTGGATAGTCGGATCGTTGGGAAACAAGGATCGTCGATCTAGAATAAGCGGTCATCGGGAGTTCGGACCTCGGGAGAACGGAAATGAATCACATTGGGAGTTCCTGATACACAAAATACCGACGCGCTTGAAAGACTGGGCCACAGGTCATAGCGAGGGGTCATATGGAAAGAGGAGAAGGGCAGAGCTAGCTAGCACTAGGCCCCTGT
Source organism: Picea engelmannii (assembly GCA_009831015.1). NCBI lineage: Eukaryota > Viridiplantae > Streptophyta > Pinopsida > Pinales > Pinaceae > Picea > Picea engelmannii. The sequence goes on from ML787249.1 coordinate 447,547, forward strand.
TGGGATTTCAGAGGTCGGGAGAGTCGAGGTGACTCACATGCAAAGTCCCGACACGTGAAATTGCGAAATGCCTTTTGATAGGCGTGCGGTCACAAACGATGGTCACGTGGAGGAAGCTTGTACCCAATGCTTGTTCGTTTGGGCCGATTTTCATGAAAAGGACCTATGGTTATATGTGCGAAGGGTTCTAGCAGGGACCAAGGAGTTATTTCGACTCGAGAATTAGAAGATCCAAAGACCAGGAGGTCAACAGACCCTGCTAAGGTGGGGGTCTGCGTCAAAATGGTTCATACCCGGAGTTCCCTCATGATATCACTATTGTAACCATTGGAGATCTTGCACGAAAATTTTCCCCGCACAAAAAAATATACCCATTCCCCGCAGATCATGGTGAATATATTATTTTCCAACGATCGAGTTAAACACAGGTGAAAATGCATGATCACGTGTATCATCTTGGAAGAAAGTGTAACAACCCTGTAAGTCAACAAATAATTGTACACATATAGGTTATTGATAAAACATAAACATGAACAACAACATGGAGGAAAAGGCTCACTAGCCAACACTCAATGTATCCACACCAATGTCACATATTTATAGTACAATGGGTGATGCCACCTCATAGAGAGATTTTCTCTAGATCCTAAAATCATGCATGATGACTAAGATAGGAAATTTTAACTAAATCAATAGTCATCACTTGAGGATGTATTACTAATATCCTAAATGAATAATACAAATATAGGTGACAATTTAGACTTAGAGATTGGTTAAGGTAAGCCAAAGTCTAACAATTATTTGGGGATCTATCGCACGAACTTGTTGGTAAAGAAAGGCACCGTTATGACCCTTTGCATATGAAATCTCCTCTTAGCACATCGTTTTGGTGATCCACTAATGCCGATGATTTTATGCAAAGAATCCTGGCTTGAAAGATGATCTCATCACAATGGAGGTACCTGAATCATGATCATGGCAAGAAATGGTTTGACATTTGGCTGCTTTGAGCAAGCCCCCATCTAGGTATTCTATCCCTTCCAGCCCAAACTATATCTCACAGACCTAGTCATAGATATTGTGGCACTTAAAACCTCAATTCTCATACACATATTGTATTTGAGTGATAGTCAATCTGGGATTGTGTCAACTTTATCCCATGAGTAGTACTGACAACAATGGTCCTTTCAGATCTTCCAAAGATGTAGCATCCACCAAGTCCTCCTCGATTGCCTCTTCGACTATTCCATATGAATTCTTCATTGCATAAATAGCTCGATCGATCGACACAAGATCACCAATCTGTATCACCGATGCAAAGGTGGAATTGGAAATCACATGATTAAAGTCATTCCACCTAGAATTATAGTATAAATACAGAGGATTGGCATTGACATCTTGCACACAGATAAGGTGAGGAATATCATTCACCAAACCTATCTCTTATTACATATCGAATCCCTTCTAAAAGGCATAGATATTCCTCAAGTTCCCACTGGGCACAATGACCCAATATGGCACCTCCATTGCTACATGATATCAATCGATGCGGTCTTCTACTCCTTGAACCGCAAGTTGTTGAGAGAATTAGCTAGATAGATAAAAAACTCTACAATCATCTCCCAAATAAGCCTCATACACACATCGAAATCAATATCAAGACTGAAAACCAACACACCATTGGCAATCGTCTACACTAACTAGGCAATGGGGATGTGATTTGCAAGTATACAAACAATAGCAAGCATCCTTGCAACAACACAATATCCTGAAAACACAGTTGAAGTATCACTAGACGAAGCACAACCCACACCAACAACGAGATTATTCAAGATAAAGTTCAGAATAGTAGGCAACAATATGATAACAACATAGACATATACATAACAAACTCATAGCTAATGGATCGATGGCTTTGGAAAGAATCTATTTGGCACCAACAATATTTCATTATTTTTCCTTCATTTCGATGGTTTCCCACCTCGTTTGGTAGATTCCCTGACTACATCAATAATACCATCCATATATTTAATAGAGACATGGTTATCCATGTTGACAAAGTGTCCTCAGACACGTAATTTTATTGATAAGGAAAAAGTGATTACAATCTTAAGTGAGGACTCATAATCAACTTAAAATCACTTGAAGAAGGAGCTAGTTTATATAGCTCAACTCTAAACTAAAATCTAGGAGAACAACCAATCACATAATCACATGAGTATGATAGGTGTCCTTTACATAGAAGCTAGGTGTCCTTATCCTAACAAACTAGAATAAACTAATTTTCTAAAAACATTTAATCTAGAAAATACTTAGATTATAGAATTTTAGGATTATGAGGCTAACAATCCCCCCTTTAATCCGAAAGCTCATTTTTACAAATACCAATTTCATCTCTGAACTTAGTGAACTTTATTCTACCAAGAGGTTTGGTAAAAATATCTAAATTTTGATCTTCAGATGGATATAATTGAGGCTTGATGATGTCTTTGATGATGAGCGATCTGATGAAGTGGTACTTGGTGTCGACATGTTTAGTCTTTGAATGAAATATTGGATTCTTGGCCATCTTGATTGTTGACTGAATGTCGATCAATAAGGTAGTTGGTGATTTCTGAGTTTCACCAAGATCTTGTAAAATTCTGTGTAGCTATACAATCTCACATGTTGCTTCCCAAGCTGATATGTACTCTGCCTCTGCTGAAGAATTGGAAATTGTTGTCTGCTTTTTGCAATTCCAAGATACTGCTGTTGAATCCATATTCATTAAATAACCTGAAGTGGATGTTTTATCATCAATATCACCTACAAAATCAACATCTGAATATCCAACAAGTGTAAAAGTTTTGTTCCTTTTGTAGAGAAGACTAAAATCTTTTGTACCTTGAATGTAACTTAGTACCCTTTTTGCTGAATTCCAGTGAATTTCCCTTGGTTCCTGCATAAACCTTGAAAATATACTGAATGAATATGACAAAGTTAGTCGAGTATTTGTCAAATAAATGAGACTTACAACCAATTGCCTGTACTTTGTACTGTTTACCAATTCCCCCCCTTCAAATTTTGAAAGTTTCAATTTTTTCTCCATGAGGGTAAGAGAAGGTTTACAATCTTCCATGCAAAATTTCTTTAACAATTCAATGGCATACTTAGTTTGACTAAGGAATATTTGATTAGTATGTTGAGATACTTCAACTCCATGATAATAATGAAGTGTCCCTAAATCAGTCATTTTGAACCCTGCTTTAAGTTCTTCCTTAACCTGTTTGATGTGAGCTTCATTATTTCATGTTATGATTAAGTCATCAACATAGAGTACAAGCATCACCATGTGCTTATATTGAATTTGAAAATACAATGTATCATCTAATTCACTTCGCTGAAAAACCACCTTTCATAGGTATTCATCCATTTTTTCATACCATGCTCGAGGAGCTTGTTTCAAGCCATATAAAATCCTTCACAAGTTTGCAAACTTTATGTTCTTGTCCTTTAGCTTCAAACCCTTGTGGTTGAGTCATGAAAATATATTCCTTTATATCACCATTCAGGAAGGCATTTTTGACATCCATTTGGTGTAATTTCCAACCATTATGTGCAGCCAAATTGATAACCATTTTGATAGTATTCCATTTAGTTGTGGGTGCAAAAGTTTCTTCATAATAAATTCCTTCCTGTTGAGTAAAACCTTTAGCAACAAGTCTTTCTTTGTACTTGTCAATTTTACCATTGGGCTTGTACTTTACTCGATAAACCCATTTACAACCAATGGGATTAACATCATGTGGAAAATCAACTAAGTTCCAAGTCCCATTTGAAAGTACTAAATCATATTCATTAATCATTGATTCCTGCCATTCTTTATGTCCAGTTGCTTCAGCAAAAGAAGTAGGTTTAGTGGAAGTATGAACAAAATTTGCTTCTGCTCTTGAAGACCCCCTAGTTCCTGTTTTGTTCATTTCATTTGAATGAACATCTTTGAGAAGTTGTTCGGCCCACTTTGGCGTCTTATGTTGAGGGGATTGTGGATCTGAATCACCATTATTATTGAAAAGAGGATTTTCAAAAAATGAGGCTCTTCTTTCATCTAAAATTTCTTAGGTTGGAGAAGATTCTTTTGAAGATTCAGTATCAGAAGAGTCTTTTGTATTTTCATTATCAGATGAATCAGAAGAAGTTTTTGATAAAGAGATGTCTTCTGGAGAAACAAAGTATTTTTCAAACCAAAATGTTTTCTTTGACTTGTTCTTCTTACCTTTACCCTTAGTGTTTTTCTTCTCTAAACAACTAAGGAGATGGTTAATCTCATCTAAACTGTTACTTTCAGTTTCATCAAAAATTACATCTCTACTGACAATGAATTTTCCATCTGAAATCAACCTATACCCTTTCTTTTCATCAAAGTATCCAATGAAGGTACTCTTCATACTTCAGTTTTCTAATTTAGTCCTCTTTTCCTTAAGAACTAAAGCATAACAAGTTGAGCCAAAAACCCTAAGATGATTTACCTTGAGTTTAAAACCGTACTAAGATTCATAAGGTGTTTTTCCATCTAAAGCTGATGTAGGTGATCGATTTCTGAGATAAACTGCAGTATGGATTGCTTCAGCCCAATATTTTGTGCTCAACCCTTTAAACTGCATCATAAATCTTGCCATGCCCATGAGAGTTCTGTTCATCCTTTCAGTAACTCCATTCCGTTGGAGTATAGGAATTTGTTAGTTTCCTTTTGATTCCATTGTCTCGACAATAATCATTGAATTCAGTTGAAGTGAATTCACCTCCATTATCTATTCTCAAAGATGCAACCTTTTCTCTTGTTGCATTTTCAACCATGTGTTGAAAATTTTAAACTTTTCAAAAGCTTTAGACTTTGCCTTTAAAAAATATACCCATGTCATTCTAGTGTAGTCATCAATGAACAATATAAAGTATCGACATCCATTGAAAGAAGATTCCATTGGACCACATATATCACTGTGAATCAACTCCAAATACTTTGTTGCTCACCATGAGCTGGTTGGAAAAACTTCTCGCTTTTGCTTGCCAAAAATACAAGATTCACACTTGGAATTTTCTTTCTTGAAAGTTGGAAAACCCTTTACCAAATCTCGGGACTTAATTTTCAAGAGACCATCAAAGTTTAAGTGACCAAATCGAAAATGCTATAATCTGAATGAAGACATTTCAGAATTCACTGTTGCTACAACCTCTTCCTTTCTTTGGATAACTTTCCCAATCATTCTTAGTAACTTCCCATCTTCATATCATGTCATTATTGTTTCCAAGTTATCCTTCTCTGACTTAATCTTCACCAAACCATATTGCATGACGATTTGATTTCCAACTTGTCTGATTGTGACTAAGGATAACAAATTTTTCTTAAAAGTTGGTACATACCAAACATTTGAAATCCATTTTTCACCAATTCTAGGGAGAAAGAATTTCACTGAACCTTTTCCTTGAGGTATATGAGTTGTATCATTAGCTAAATAAATGTGATTTAGTTGAACATCTTGATAATTCCAAAAATAGTCTCTGCAATAAGTCATATGTTGAGTAGCCCCTGTGTCCAATATCCAATCATTTTCAAATGAATCTACTTGTTGAGATGCCGAAAAAACATATTCATATTGATCATCTTGGTAATCTTGATCCTTTGCATATTGAGCTGATTGTTTAGAATTTGAATTTGATGTATGTTTAAACTTTGGCAATTGATCATTGCTTGTAAGACAATTTGATGCACAATGACCCATCTTTAAACATCTTTTACATCTCACTTGATTGGAATTTTTGCCTCTTCCTGACTGTGCATTATTATTGTGAGGATTAATTTGAAAATTTTGTTGATGAAAATTGCTACGACCTCTACCTTGACCACAACCTCTGCCACGACCTCGATTAGAAGACTGATTCTGAAAATTTCCAAAATTTAATTTTCCTCTTCCTTTAGAACTTTTAACTTTAGTGAAAAGAAGATCTTCTCCTGATTGTTTTTGTTTGCCAAAAGATTTACTATGTTGAGCTAGTAATTCACTAAGTGAATCAAAAGTCACAATTGATAACTTATCAGTTATTTTCAAAGTCTCAAAAAAATGCTTATAAGATTGAGGCAAGCCATTTATCACAATGGAGACTAGAAAACTATCTTCAAGTTTAGGAAAAATGTCTTTGATGATTTCCTGATGAATGTTCTTAATTCTTGAAATGTATTTTAATACATCACCATTATCTGTTAATTTTTGTTTAAGCAATTTCATTTGTAGATCAACTCTATGAGATGCAAAAGGAGTATAAAAAATATTCTTGAACAGATTCCAATCAGAGCATGCATCTTTGAAATTCTCAATATGTACAAACATGTGTTCATTTACAGAAGAACATAGAAAAGAAAGTGATTTTTCATCTTTCAAATTCCATTTTGCTAAAGAAGTAGCGTCGATTGGCTTAGTTGGAGCAGTATCACCACCACAAATATCACGCCATAATTCATTATAAATCATAGTGTTCTACATGTGTCGACTCCAAGATTTGTAATTCTTGGGTCCATCTAACTTATCTGATTCTATGAATAAATTGATTAATTTAGACATGATGTTTGTTGTAAGATTGCAAGTGAATAACCCACAAAACTCCAAAAGAGAGACATAAATCACAAAAAAGAAGAGTACATAATCCACACAAAAAGAGCACTTTTAAGAGCTTGGCCTTGACCCTTTAAAAGTCTCGTTGGAAAAGGAGTTTGAGAAAGCATTTCAGTGGACTCTTCTCAACTTATGAACTTCACAGTTACAATATATATATATTTTTTAAATTAAACCCCTTTTTCAAGATATATAGCCTTTTACACTGTAACACACCCACTATCGTAATTTAAAATTTTTGGGGTTAATCTCCCACAAATGAGAAATCTCCACCAACCCGTATTAGCAAAATACCAATCCCTGACTCTATACCAGGATTCGGGGTCCCTCCTATCGAGGTTTTGACGCCCACGATATCTTGACAACTACAAACACCGATCTCCGATAGTGTTCCTAGCGTACTGGCTTTCCAGGCTAAGTCCTGGTCAATACGACCACAACGTTCACAGGACCACAATCTTAATTCCTGTTGGGGCTTGACACCTCTCAATGTCATACCCGGGTCTCGCGATATCCCAATCACCGATTCTCTCCCGCTGCTCGACACGTGTCCCTTAAATTAATGACTTATGAGGGTATCGGGATTTCGCATATCGCGGTTTCGTAATGCAGGTGTTTCATGCCCTTGAAATCCCCGATACGCCGATTCCCGATTTACCGAACTCCGACCTTCTAGGATCCTTTGCCACGTGTCTCTGCTAATTGAACGGCTCGGATCTTATCGAGAAATCGCGGATCGCGATTTCCTATCGCACAATTTCCTTACCATCGAAAACTCCGAGGAGTAAAACGCCGACGA
>ML787250.1:0-22516 GCA_009831015.1 Picea engelmannii
TAATGCAATACGATGCTAATACAATACAAACTGAATAATAACGATGCATGCATGACACTAATATGATGCAAAGAGATTTATGACGATGCAATACTATTTACAACAATGCAATATGATTTAAATGATGATAATATGATGCAACCCTCACACAAGATCAGGACTAAAAATTCTCATATGACAACACTATTATGACTCACATACGACACAAAAATGACACCCAACATGAAATTTTGATACCCATATTGACGCAATACAACAATAATATGTTGCAACGAGCACACGATGAAAATGCAATGCAAAAGTGACTCTAAAAATGTTTTTTGGAAACAATATTCGACTTAGTATGACACTAATGCAAAGAAAACAAAATTAATGCATTGTACTCTTCATCTCTAATATAATTCCTTGTAAAGCATACGTTGAAAAATAACAAAGCAAGGTTGATGCAGATAATTATGCCCCTTTTAGAATTGTGTTTTGCATTGTACTTGAATTTTTTCAAAAAAAATACAGTAGGAGACAACATCAATGACGATGATATAGCCTTGTATTGTAGTAGTGTGAGTAACAAGTGAAAGTCTTGGCTTAGTGATTGATGAAGTGAATCCATTCTCTTTCTAGTTTACAACTTATTCAATTTGTCACATTCTATGCATCAATTATAATATCCTTCCTAGGATAATTGTGGAGAAAGAGCATTGATGTTGATTCTTATTCTTATTGGAAAGCATCAAGTCATTAACATGGATCTTTATTTGGAATAATAGATAGAGGAGTTGTTGTTTCTTTGAAATTGAATTCAAACATATGATATTTCATAACCTTTGCCTAAAAGGTCACTGTGATGTATGGTGTAATTTTTTGGATCATTCATGACAATCAAAGTATGCTCAAGTATATGGAAAATTCAAATCTTATAAAATAATTGATTTTTTTTTAATAAATTAATCAAACATTTTTGTACATCAAAAATTTATGGTATAGTCATTTTGGTGTATCATTTATCTTACTAGTTGTTGTGGTTTAGGACTAAGGAAAAAATGAGTATGTGTTCAAGGTATTCCACATATTTTCATAAGAATGTCTATGAAGGGGCGTGTGAGGTTTTTGCAAATAGAGCACCATTTTCATTAAGTGAAGAGAGCTTTTGATAGGCATGTTGAGGAAATGCCCCTTCCTCATAACATGACACTAACATATTGGGAAAATATTCGAGAATGAAAGAACAATATTTGGGAAGAAATGCTCAATGATGGCATTGAAACTCACATGCATCCAATTAACATCGAAATTCCTTGGGATCAAATGCCAAAAGGTATGAACACAGATTTTACGATCTTCCATACTGAGAAGAACTATTAGTGACACATTTATTGGATCCATTTCATGTGTTCAAGAATGTGGCAGATTAACTTTGGAAACATATTACTACCATTGAGAAAGATACAAGTGCATCTAGAAGAGATTTGGTCATATAAAAAACAAAGATAGACCCACAATATTAAGAAGCAATGAATGTAGATGGATAAATAATTCATCCTAATTGTAGCACACCCACACCCATTACTAAACCCAACAATTTAAACATATACATATTAAAATAAATGCATTAATCATGATAAAAACACCCATGCATCTAACATAATTTAAAAAAAAGAAAAAGTTAATGCAATCTATTTAAAATGCACAACAATGTCTAAATACTTAGTACATAGAGTAAAATGCACAATAATTGAAACCCATAAATAAAAATAGTGAACAAATATAAGAATGCTTATCTTTGTAAAAAAATGTGCAACCAACTACAAAGAACATATGTTCCACCCAACCATAGACTTGTTTATCCATTTCTCACCAACAAGTCACCCTCGAGCTAGGATTATGAATCCACAAGAAATGATGTCTCTTAAGGGTGTCTATTGTGCACTCACAACCCAATATAACCCATAGTAAGTTAATTTCCTACATCCATACTAATCCACCAACTCTCTTTCCCCTCAACCTGCACAACCCTAAAGAATGGGATCCCTTATTTTCCATGCAGTCCCTCAAGCTATCCCACTTCCCTCCAGGGCTCCACTACAAGTTGGCCAGGAAAATATCTCTACTAGGGACTCTAGGAATGCCAGTTGAAATAGGAAAATCTCATAGTATCAAGCTCACTTTCTCTGGGGTAATTTATTACATAGAAATCTCACTCTACAAACCTAACATCCTACTTCTTCATGCAATTGCATCTCCAACAAGCCAACTTACATTCCCATTATGGCTACCTTCAAGCTCCAACACTCAAACACTCGTTTTCTCTCCCTCTCCCAAGTTATAAAAAATTCCTATAATACCCATTTTGATTTTATTTTACCCATTAAAGTTGGATCTCACATTCCCCGGTGTTGATTGTACTCAGCGCCATGCTCTCAACAACTATGTGAGGTGACTTTTCCCACCAACCATCTTACATGTATTTGATGATTGGGGATTTGAAACAATCAAAAGGGAAAATAGAAGGTTATACAAAATAATTTTAGAAATGTGGCTTGGAATTAATAGACATGAATAAATCCCCTTGGACCCCCTCTCTTGTGGAAACTTAGCCCCCATGACTTTGTCTGTGCTCATCTATAGCTAGCGATATATTTTGTTTTAATATTTTCTATATACAATGTTTACATATTACATCGTTGGGCCTATGGCCATACATAGTATTTACATTATACATCACTAAAACGGGGATTAAAAACAAGGATGTTACATTCCCCTCCCCCTATAATTTGCATCATCCTTGGTGCACAAAACCATACGAGTATACATGTACAAAATTTTAAATCATAGTACTTGATACTTTCGCAAGTTCACAACTCCTACAACAATTCCAACTAATAATCTTGCATTCCCCTCAACCTGCACAACCCAAGGAAGTGTACCCCTTCTCTACACCACACTCCCCCAAGTTATACCACTTACATTCAAGGGATCCAGAACAGGTCAGATAATAAGTCCCCGAGTTGTGGCTCCAAGAAACTCCAGCTACCAAAATGGAGTATTGCACACTTATATATATATATATATATATATATATATATATATATATATATATATATATATATATATATATATATATATATATATATATATATATATATATATATATATATATATNTTTGCAGGTACTCCTCATGCTCCCATGTGGAATCTTCGGGACTGTAGCAAGTACATTGCACCTTTACCAGGCCAGTGAATTTGTTCTTGATCATTTCGAATTTCCAGTCCAATATGTGCACTAGATCCACCCAAAATTCCCCTTCATGCTCCACCTTGATCATAGTCCAATCACTCACATGGTTAGGATCATGCACATATTTTTTCAATAAAGACACATGAAATACATTATGAATTCTCATGATTGCAAGCAATCCAATCATGTATGAAATTGGGCCTATCTTCTCTAGAAATTCAAATGGCCCATGGTATCTTGCTACCAAATTTGGGCAACTTACCAATCTAATTGAACTCCTTTTAGCCTTTACTTTTAAAAACACATCCTCTCCCACTTTGAATTCCACGTGTGTTATCCTTTGTCGGCATAACTATTTTTCTCGTCTTGTGCAACCTTTAAATTATGCCTGATCTATACCATCTTTTCTTTCATGTCCCTTAACAATTATGGTCCAATAAAAACTATGTTTGTTGGGTTATCCCAACTCATTGGCATGTTGCATTTTCTTCCATACAAGGCTTCAAATGGGCTCAGGTTTCAATGATGCATAATACCCATTATTGTAAGTGAATTCAACCAAATGAATATAGTCTTCCCACATGGAAGGATTTTTCATTACATGCATTCTCAAAATATCTTGAATTATCTATTTGATCCTCTCCATCTACCCATCTGACTCTAGGTGATATGTTGTACTAAAATTCAAATTAATCCAAATCCATTAAAAACCCCCTTCCAAAATTTGGAAGTGAACTTGGGATCTCTGTCTAACACTATTTCCTTAGGCACATGTTGTAGTGGCTAGTCGGCTCTACCGACTAGACCTACCAGTAGGCTAGCCAAGTCGACTACAATAGTCATTTAGAAAATTTGGTCAAATAAACAATTAGAGTCAATCGATTGAACAATTAAGTAATGTAATCAACTAATAATTGTATATCATTCATATATATGTGGTTATGTAATGGAAAGACAAAGACTATTTTGTATATCTAATAAAATGCATTGATGGTTCTCCCACTTCATGTATTTGTCTACTTGTATCTCTATGTGTTTCTATATATGATGTTGTAATGTTTATTGCTTTGTGTAAGGATCTATCGACATCTTGTTGTAATTTCCCTTAGACTACACCATTGGTTCTATTGACGGTAGTTCTAAACTCAGGCATGCATGGTAAAAAGGCACATAGATGTTAACCTTGGAGGAAATACATGAATGGTGGGAGCATAAAATTACCAATTATATAAAAAAACTATGCAAGAAGAAATCAAGTGACGCTATCTGAAGTATGCACTCAGTTATTTTCAGAGACACACGAACAATCCTTGGAAGCTATTCTAGAAGCAGTGTATGAATATCTTAGTTAATATAATTTGCAGACTCACCCATGATGAGAAATTGATGCACAAAATCATATACGGGGGGAGAAAAAACCTTAACGAGTGGTTTGAGAAGATTGTACGAGACTATATTGAAGAAAACATGATTGAATATAGAGAGTCGGTCGAAACCATCAATAAAACATTCTATACAGAACTACATGACTGATTTATTTGCACTTTCCCATCCTTACTTCACAATTTCCTCTTAGACAAGGGAGTCAGGGATATCGTTGAATACCAACCCCTTATAAAAATTCCTCCTTTGAACTCTAACTAGCAAGAGAAACAAGAAGAGTGGGAATAATTTTAGAATCTAACTGCAAAGACACCAGAGAAGATTGGGACTACTTCCTAAAGAAATGAGCATAGAAAAAATGATGAACACCATCGACCGTGAGTAAGTCAGGTTGGGATCGGGGATTTGGATGATCTGTGAGATGATATAAGTTGACACCCAAGTCAAAAATTTCAAAAATTCGGGAGGAATATAATTGAATCAAGTGAAAAGTTATATGCACGACAAAACCATAAAAACTCCATGGATATACAAAAACAGGAGCGAGACAAGAGGTAAAAGAGGTTAGAAGAGTTACAAAATGAGAGGGATCCCCAAAATTCTCATAGGAAACCTACTAAGGAGTGGAAGATTGTTGGAGAATCCCTTGAGAGCACCCCGACGGATCCTAGGAGGAGTGGAAGCTTGCAATTGATTATGGAAGTTGGTGGCACCCAACAAAAAATTGACCAGGTCAGTATGGAGATCGATGATTTGGAGCCCACGGTTTGAATTTCTCCTATAAGAAGCCCCAACCCATGTATTGCAGACTTCCTCTGCTAGATACTTCATGAGGATACATAATCACCAAGGGTGTGGTGTCGAACTGACAATGTTGGTCAATGACGAGACACATCATTTCTAATTGAAGCACAAGTAAACATTGAAAATTGACCAAAGGATATACTCTTTCATATAAGAGATCTCACAGACTCTGCCCCCCTACCAAATCTACTTTTGGAAGACGCTAAATCAACAGATAGTGAAAATGAATCGAAACAACCCTTCATAGGACGATTCATTGAGTATATAGACAAAGCCTGTTAGGAAGATGATGCAAGCCCAAGAAAAGAACAATAACAATTAGCGATTGAATACATCCCGACTAAAGACCAACAACAGATTGTATTAGCCGAGTCAAATATTCAGACTTCGACACAATAAAGACTTTCAAATTCTCAGACGACTTTGACACAAACTCTTGCAATAGTTCCTGCCATGAAAAAATCCAAGAAAATAACAATGGGCCTCAATCACATCCTGATCTATGAAGGTGACGAAGATCCCAATGACATTGGTTCATTTGTGAAAAAATTTGGTATGAAATCGACATAACCGACAAGTATAATCAAATGGAACAATTCAGTGTCATGCTTCGAGCCAGATCTCTCACCTGGTTTATGGATTACACAAATAATCAACAACAGACGAAAGAAGATATAAAAAAAAAATCACATTTTTCAAAACGCAAGATATAAGCCACCTGAAAGCACAAAAACTGAAAGAATCAAGCATAATGCAAGAAAATTTGTCTGTGAATATGATAAAAGATTTAAATATCTTTTAAGTCAAATCCCATATGTAATAGAAGAAAAATTGCTTGTACAATGGTATGTGGTAGGCTTATTGCAAAAGATCAAAGTTCCATTACGCATGTATGATCTTCAGACGTGTGAAGAAGTATTGAAAAAACCCCAATGGATATAAATGGATGATGAAGGCGTGTTGACTTCATCAATCATTGAGAAAATAATGGAATAAAATCTTACATAATTACAATAATAAAAAACAAATATGGAAATCTCACGCAACAAACTATGGTGTACAATCGGTCCTAGCGAAGGTCATACAAAATATTATTGTAAATTTAGTGATGCACTAGATCAAGTAGTCCATTGAAACCAAATTGAAACATTATGTGACATTTGTGAGGCTGTAACAAATCATGCTACAATAAATTTCCCACATAATCTAAAGAATGTGTGACCGAAATCATGCCACCCATGCGAGGAAAGCAATCACTCAAAACAAGAATGTCGATTGAATGGGAAAATTCGAAAAAACATCCATTTAGTATAGCATACCCAGACGATCAACCATAAAATCAACCAGAACATCGATCAAGGCAATGGAAATGGCTACAAAGGTCGAGGTTGTGGAGGATATCAAGGTCGAGGAAGAGGAAGAGGAAATTTTAGTATAGGATGTGGTCGAGGACATTACTAGTGTTTCAATTGTTGGAAGGATGACCACAAAGACATAACCAATCTAAAGTTGTGTAACATGTGTGGAGTGGGAGACCACTCCCTTGAATATTTTCCAATCATGTTAGACAAAGTAATGAATAAAAGAAATGTAATTCTCTTTCACACCGTGGAAAACAATGATATTTTAAATTCAAAGAACCTCCATGTAGTAACATGTCCAAGAGCTGGTGAAGACATTTATCAAAACCCACCAAGTCGACAGAGGGGAGGCTGAAATATATATCCCGACCCAAAACATGAAGTAAAACTAATGCGGGAAGCAATGAAATTTTTCAAAAATATCGACCAGGATAAAAACAAGGGAGGACACGTAATTATCTTAGACACTGTGCTAGATGAATTTATGCAACTATTGAAAGAAAAACACTCACTTGGTCACTTGAACGACTTGCTGGGAATTCTAAGAGAGTATAAATAACACCAAATACCAGTCAAAAGTCTTCACCAGTTTTCACAGGAAAGACACACAAATGACTTTGACCCACAAGTCGACTTGCAATTTGACTTAATATGATCAAACAAGTCATATTCGACTTTGGATCCCAAGTAAATATCCTCCCTAGAGAAATGTGGGTTCGAATTGGGAAACCCCTGCTTCATCCAATAATGAATTTTCTAAAGCTGGCAGATCAACGGTTCATTGAACCAATTGGCACACTTAAAAGTGTCATCTCATCCATAATGGGAATCCCAACAAGAGTTGAGTTTGAAGTAATCAATTTGGTTGAATGCATCCTTTCCTATCTTGCATTAGTTGAAAGTCCTTGGGATCGAAACATGAGAGCCACAATCTCCCTCGAGAGGGAAAAAATCAAAATGAAAGGTCGCGGTAGAAAAATAATAGTCCCATTGGAACCAAAAGAAGGCAAAGCTTGGTTCGAGACATGGGGCGAAGTTCACGAACCCGAAGATTATATCAAGTAATGAATGAGCAAAAGGATAACGTCGAGCCCAATAGTGAAGGATAAATTTTAGTCGAGTCTCCATAGTCAATAGGTTAAAACTCGGATAAAGAACTATACAATTGGAAAATGGAAAAATACAAAGCTCAAGCCAAAGGGTGTTGGTCAATAGAGGTGATACCAATAAAGAGTTCCAAATCATGCTTTTTAGCACAAGCAGTCCCTATCATGGTCTAAAAAAAGTTAAAACAAACACCAACATTAATATCAACTCATACACAGACAAGGAAACCCATAAGGTTCAGTGAAAGGAACTCTTTGTCGATGCATGTCAACAAAGTTTCCAAGTCAGTCGAAGAACAAGGGAGAGTACAAATCTTAGTTGAATCCTTCACAGGCCAATCAACCTAATGGTGGGAAACAAATGCACCTCAACTACAAACATGGAATACTGACACCTATTTGTGGAAATATTTGGTGGAAAAAAACTGACAACAAGCCTTGACATCCCTACTTTTAAACCTAGGTTCGACCCAGTCACTCACATCCATCAATGCGATAAAGAATGGAGAAAAGCAGGCTACCGGGACGAAAGAGTGTGCCATGTATGTTCCCAAACACATTGGATGATATACCACATAAGTGGTATAAAATCAAAGAATCACGTGGACACACATTCGATTGGAATGAAATAAAAATAAAAAATAAAAAAAATCCACAAGGACTTTGAATTTAGACACGATGAAGCACTTTTGCAAGAGGCAACAAGAGAAATAATTTTTTTTTGGAAAAATTAAGTCCTGACGAGATTTAGAAGAAAGGTAAAGATAAATTCTACATGAGATTGACTTCAGCTTGCATTTTGGTGTTGACACACAATCCATATAATGTAATAGCTCATAGAATAGATATGGAAAACATAAGTTTCTGGCGCAGATTTTTTGATGGAAGAAAAACGATCCAGGAGGACAAAATTATGTAAAAACAATATACTTAGTGACCAAGGAAGAAAAAGAGGAAAAGGAAGATATAGAAAATCCTAAATTTCCATCAAGCTAGAATAAATTCGTGGAAGGAGAACGCCAATTGGATGAGTCAAAAGCACCCAAATGGATGGATGCAAAAATTGAGACTAAAGAGTTCGACATCTCAATAGATGATCGATCGAAAATGGTAAGAATAAGTGAATATTGGTCTGACAAGAAAACTGAAAGGGTTTGTATAAGAGATGGGATAGATGAAAATCGACCTCATCCCTAAGGCCAAACTTATTAAAAAACAACGATATAAATTAGCACATAAATACAATCCCATTGTCCAAAAGGAAATTGAAGCAATGCTAGCTACTGGCATTATATATCAAATTGACAATTCGAAATGGGAAATTTTGATGGTCATGCAACCCAAGAAGCATGACCCAAAGAAACTGAGAATATGTGTTGACTTCATAGGACTAAACAAACTTATAGTAATTGATCCATCACTGATTCCATTCGCTAATGAAATCATCAATAAAGTTATGGGACATGAATGTTATTCTTTCACTGATGTCTTCTCTGGCTACAATTAGGTGCCTATCACAAAAGAAGATCACAAAAAAACCACATATGTTTATGAGTTTATATCATTTTCATACAGAGTAATGCCTTTTGGCCTCAAAAACACCCCAACAATCTTCTCCAAGATGGTGGTCAAGGCATTCCAAGAATATATTTACAAAAAAATAGTTGTGTACTTCGATGATTGGACCATATACATCCTATTAAAAGAGCAGATTCAATGGCTCAAAATGATGTTGGAAATATGCAAGCAAATTCACTTGTCTCTGAACATCAAAAAATTCATCTTTTCCACACCTATAGGCATAATGTTGGGCCACATTGTATGCAAGGATGGAATTAAAGTCGATATTTCCAAGACCAAAGTCATCCTCGACTTGAAACCACCAATTAACCAAAAGTAAATCAAAATATTCATTGGACACACCAGATATTATAGAAGGTTCATATGACACTACTCTGACATCACTTTTATAATTGATGAGATATTAAAGAAAGAATTTGAATTCCACTGGATCCAAGAATGTAAAAAATCTTTCGAGTTATGGAAAATAAAATTGGTATAAGTGCCCATACTAAGATTCCTAGATTGGTCAAGGAAATTCCATGACCATGTGGATGCATCCAATGTCATTTTCGACTTAGTTTTAGCCTAGCCATATGATGGCATGGTCGACCACCTGAATGCATATGCCAATTGGAAATTAAATAAAATAGAAAGGAACTACTCGAAGACAGAGCATGAAGCTCTAGCAATGTTTTTTTCCCTTTAAAAATTTTGACACTATTTATTAGAAAATCCCTTTGTATTTTTCACGCATCATTAGGCATTGAAATACCTAATAAATAAACTAGTCCATCAAGGGAAAAAAAAATTATGGTTACTACCCTTTCAAGAATTCAAATTTGAAGTAGTAGTCCAACCAGGAAAGAAGAATGTCAGCTTAGATCATATATCCCAACTTGAGACAGGAGAAGACCCGAATGGGATAGATGATGACTTACTGGATGCAAATTTATTTAGGTTTGAGGAAGCTCCCAAAGAACTAGAAGAAATTGCAAATTTTCTAGAAGAAGGGAAGGCACCTGAAGACCTCCCAACCAACAGACAAAAGATCCTAGCAATGAAATTTTCACCATTCACTTGTTAGTGTATCGATCATTTCTACACCCATCCCATTTATCGTGATACCCACCTTTGGATATTCTTCCAGTGGGGGGGTTGAGCTTTGGTTTTAGCATCGGGGGTGGAATTCCCTCCACCTCCAGCATTCCTATGAGAAACCCAGTATCATTAGGTGCTAGTTCACCTTTCAGATGGGACATCCCTAGTGGTTTTAGGGTTGTCCCTAACCAGGATTGGAGCAGTAGTACATCAGGAGGTTTTAACTTTCCTTGGGTAAGCACATCCTTCCCTGGGGGCACATCCCTTGGGGGGAACTTTTCACCTTGGGGATGTTTTTCCTTTGTTAACACATCGGGTCATGGGGGTTTCTTCCCTGGGACTAACTTTGGGAATTTTTTTCCTGGAGGGTCCACATTTTCCCCTGGGGTAAACCCCCCTAGAGGTTCCTTGTTTTTGGGAGAATTCATGCTCCTAGAGGTGCCACCATCCCAGTGGGAACTCACTCTTCAGGATCTCCCCAACCCTCTAGTATTACCAATATAGGGGGACCGCGAGTTCTATTTGGCACAACGGAGACTTCACCTCCCTCCCACTATTCATTTGCACCATTTCCTTTCCTCGCAACGTTAGATTTACCAAATTTTTCATGGTTAACAAATGACCCTATATCCCATGACCCTTCATGTCCAGTAATGTCATCCAAGATACCTTCATATGTTTTGAAGTTTGAAGGAAAACTAGGAGAGTACCCCTCCACACACATCATGATATACCACTTATGGTGTTCATCCAACTTGTTGATGGATGATAGTGTGAGGTTGTGTATTTTCCAGAGAACCCTGACCAGAGTTGTTGCCAAATGATACATCAAATTAAAAAGTAGTTCCTTTAAAAGCTTCAACTATATGGAAATGGAACTTTTAACACATTATCAATTGCCTATTAGGTATGATATAGGAATTGATCTATTGACTTCACTATGTCAAGATAATACCACACATATTTCCGATCATATACATGAGTGGCGGCGACGTCATAGGATAATTAAGACGCATATTTCAGACAAACTCCTCGTGGAGTGGTTCACAAAGTCCCTCCTACCACCCATTTCCAGAGATGAAGCTATAGTTGGGGCGACCAAAGAGGAGTAGGCCATTTTTTGTGCCTAACATCTAGACTTGATTTATTCACAATTGGGTACACTTTGTGACATAATCCCAAGTGCACCTAGGTCCTCAACTGATCCAAGGAAACCAAACCTAGGACCCCATGTCGATGGTGTGGTTGGTTATATTTCATATTCATTTGTGAACTAGTTAGCTGACTAAATGGGTCACATCTCGATTTCATCCACCCTGTTGGCTTCTGGAACTAGTTCTCAAACTGTTGCAATCCCCTCTCAGACTTCCGAGGTGAATTCAGTGTAGTCCATGCAACCGAAGAATCCTCAACAACCTAGAGGCAAAATAAAAGGAACAAAAAGAAAAATCTCAATACTAAGAAAGGGACTTCCTCCACCCAACACACCTAGGAGGGAGGCACTATAGACAAAAAGAAGAGTCAATTTCCCTGCACAATTTTTGGGGATGGCCACCCTAATCACCAATTTCCTTGGAAGGATGAGTTCCATAGTTTTGGCATAGACGCGCCCCCCCCCAGTAGCATGTTGTCTTAACCCATCATTTCCCCCCCCAACCTCAAAATATGGTTTCCAAAAATCCTACCCCCTCGCAAGGGGGCATGGCAGGAACCCCTCATCATGAGGGGTCTTCCTCGAATGCTTCCCTTTTCATGTGTGATCAAATGGTCAATTTGAAAACACGAGCCAAGAATTATGACATTCTTGAGCCTTCTCATGTTGCGCCAGAAGCAACATCTTCTTCCCAACCTGGTGTCCCTCTTAAGATTGAGAATTCATCTGTTGACACATTTTTTTCCCCCCTAAAGGACTTTCTTCAATGTATGATGCATAATCCCAACACATGGGCCACCCACAACTACATTATTATGAAAGAATTGGCCCAGGCACCTTGTGCCATGTCTACGCTTGAAGTTCTCCATAGTTTCTCAGCACAATGGAAAGCCTTGTTGTCATCTATAGGTGGTATTGATCACTCGAAGTCAATTTTGATGACCTTTATTCTTCTCAAGTTATTCATAGGCTCTCCCACCAAGTCACTTTCCATATCATAGTGCGTTCGTTGGGAAAAAACATATTTTGAACAATGGTGGATGAAGGAGCCTCGACTTGCATCATGTATATTTCTTGTTAGAAGGCCTTTGGATCTCTTAAGGTCAACACATATGAAGCACTATTGAATTCATTTGATGGACATATGTTCCAACCCCATGGAATAATCATTGCCTTACCCATCGAGTGATGTGGAGGTTGTTGACACACCTCTTGAGTACAATTTGTTACTCGAGTGTAATTGGTTCTACGAGATGACTGCAATTGTCTCATTGATGTTTAGTGTCTTATGGTTTCCTCACTAAGGGAAAATCATTATGATCAATCAACTTTTGTTTTGCACTCCAGATCTTACAGATCCAACACAAGGTCAAACGTACCCTTTGTTGGTGATACCATGCAGTATTATTTGAATGGTGGTGCAGGGATGTTCAAATTGTTGGCAAATTTTTTATAGGCAGCGTATTCTTGTCATTGATGGCAAGTACAACAATGATGATGGCTTAAGTACAGGAAGAATGTGCCAGGCAGGCACCATAAGTAATTTGGGAAGACGCAGCAGAGCAAGCTCGATAAGATCATAAGAGATAATGTAGAGGATTGTTGGCATGTTTAACAAGCAGAGTGTGCTTGTCATTGATGGAAAGATCAGAGTATGCATCGATGGAAAAACAGAAACAAAGTAAGCTCAAGAGGAATTAGCACAGATTCAAACACAGTGCGTAGGTGTGCACCAGGGACGAGGTCAACTCATTACCAAAGCTCAAGAGAGATAGCGTACTCAGGATCTCAGGAAGATCAAAGGTCGAGGCCTTTGATACTTAGAAATTATTCCAAGTCAGGAGGATGTGTAAGCTCGGGCAGAGAAGCGACAATGATTGTTGGATCCCATTCAGAATTCTCGATGACCGCAGATATGAATCCAGAGAGGAGGAGCGCAAAGATGGAGGACAGATCTCGGGCATTAGATCCAAGCACAGGGTCCGACCATTGTTGGATCCAGGAGAACTTGCATGTTCTTTAAAGTGCTACGAGAAGCGGGCTTGCAAAATCCCGAAAGCAAGAGGACCGTCCATCTTCGGGCAGGACACGTGGTTACAGATTAACATTTCCCTGACTGGAAAGTCAAAGGAATGAAATGATCCAACCTTTCAACTTGCGAAGTTGGGAAATGTGAAATGTCGAAATCCCAAAACAGGCACATCAACAAAGACTCCATTTCGGAGTTTCAGAGATCGGGAGTTGGAGATGTCAAGGACTCTGACAACAGGAGTCCCGAAGTTGCGAAGTGTGAAAAGCTGAAAAGTTGATCTGACTCCATTTTGGAGTTTCGCAGATCGGGACTTGGAGGTGTCAAGAACACTCACATCAAGAATGCCAAAATCGCGATATGTGAAATCACGAAGAGATATGGACCGTCGAATCATCAAGATTGTGGACCATTGATCCGACTCCATTTCGGAGCTTCGGATACTGGGAGTTGGAGGAGTCAAGTGTCGAGACTCCTCATCACAGAAGTCCCGAAGCAGCGAAATGAGAAACGCCGAAATACCATTGATCCGACTCCATTTCATAGTTTTGGATATCGGGACTTGGAGGTGTCAAGAACACTCACGTCAAGGATGCTGAAATGCCGAAATGCGAATTCATGAAAGAACTTTATGGATAATCACTTGGTCACCGCCGGTGGTCACATCGTTGAATATATGTAGAGAATAAATCGAAGAGACATGCTCCATTTCGGATTTTAGGACATGGAGAGTCGAGACAACTCGTTACAGAATCTCTGAAACACGAAATGCGAAATGAGTGTTTAGAATTGGCCCTTGGTCATAACCCATGGTCACATCGATGAAGGCTCAAGGGAGGAGCTAGCACAAAGCTAATCTCCATTTCAGAGATCGTGACTTAGAGAGTTGAGATGCCTCACAATAGGAATTGCCAAAATGTGAAAACACCTTTTGGTGTACGCTGTGGTCACAACCAATGGTCACATCAGCAGAATATGGAGGAAGGAGCTAGTGCAACCAAGCTCCATTTCGGAGTTTCGAGGAACGGGACGTGAAGCATAAAGAAACCTTCATCACAGGAATGCCGAAATGCGAAATGACGAAATAAGCGCAAGACCCTACGGATTCAATCCAACGGTGTAGGTGAATTCAAATATGATCGGAGGGATACTATTGCGCTTCATAGTGTAACTGCTAGAAATAACTAATGGTTTTCGCCAGAGGAATCAAAGAGGCCTCAGTTTGATTTCCAGAGGATCTGAAGAGTCTCAAGGCATCTGCCAGTGGAATGGAGACTACTCTTAGAGGCGATTGACAGATGGAAGAGCATTGAAGCTTGTAACTGCAACAGAGAGGATGAGCTCGACTATGATAGAGAAGACAAACAGTCTCAACTGCTAGATAGGCGAAGGAATCTCATCATAACACCCAGTGATGATGGACGCGTGGGTTGAACTGCCAGGGAAGCTGAAGAGTTGCAATGATGATCAGGCAGAGCACTCGACATGAGTAGAACATGCAGAACAGAGAAAAAATGTTGAGGCTTGAGGAAGTGACGGGGTGGCATGGTGGAGTGGTAGTGAATACCCCGATGTGGAGAAAATTGGCGGGGCGTGAGAATGAAGATGCATTGCACACATTGCATGCACAAGGTGCACAGAGACTATAAGAACGCAAAACAAAGAAGAGATGGTAGTTGTTGTTGAGAGTGATTGATGTGTGAAGAATGAGGTAGTGTGTTGCAGCTGAAATATACAGAAGAGGAATGGCACATTAAATGGACATGTCACACCGAGCATAAAAGGCAAAAGAACAGAAAGCGCAAGGGATGTGTGCAGGAAGATAGTGAGGCAGACAGAGAAGGGCAATGTAGCAGAACAATCATGAAACTGGTAAGCCATTGATGAACATTATATCATTGTAATAAGTTTCAGTAGAAAAGATTTATATTTTAGGGTGGTTGGGAGGTGCTAGGGAGGACTGTTGTCCTCAGAGGTTGGGTGCTTGAACACAGGGAGTTGTAGATTCCATCGGGTTGCAACCAGAAAAACTAGGGTGGCAGGGTGGTGCATGGGAGAACTGTTGTTCTCTGTTATACATGTTGGTGCCTATATGACCGGAAGTTGGTGCTTCCATCCAGTTGGTGCTAGAAAACTTGGGGAGTTGGTGCTTCCTTCTAGTTGGTGCTAGAGAAACCAGGGAGTTGGTGCTTCCTTCTAGTTGGTGCTAGAGAAACCAGGGAGTTGGTCCTTCCTTCTAGTTGGTGCTAGAGAAACCAGGGAGTTGGTGCTTCCTTCTAGTTGGTGCTAGAGAAACCAGGGAGTTGGTGATTCCTTCTAGTTGGTTCTAGAGAATCCAGAGAGTTGGTGCTCTCAGCAAGTAGCAGCTTGCAAAACAGAGCTTGTAGCCTCATTATGAGTTGGTGCTCATAAGTATGATAATGTACAGAATGTAAAGATTACTTATCATATAAAGAAGAAGAGGTTTTTACCCTTTATGGGTTTCCTCAGGAAATATTTGTCTTTGTATATCTCATATGTGTGAATGATGTTGAATGTTATATTGCTTACTTCCTTGCATTACTGTGATTATCATTGAGAGGTCTGTAATGAATTTTAAATAAGCATAATTGTTTAAGCACGGTAACAACTGATTCACCCCCCCCTCTCAGTTTTCCAACAATTGGTATCAGAGAGGGTGACTTTTAGTTAAAGGTAGATCTGTAAGCTTAAACATGACAAGTCATGAAGGGACTTCAGTCACTAGGCCTCCTCTGTTTGATGGAACAAATTTTTCTTTCTGGAAGGTTAGAATGAGAACACACCTAATGGCCTTAGGTGTTGATGTTTGGGATTTAGTAGAGACTGGATACATAAAGCTTGTTGTGCTAGCTTCCAAGGATGATAATTTATAATTTAGCTGTAATGCTAAGGGAATGAATGCTATCTTGAATGGACTTGTAGAAGCCGAGTTTGTAAAGGTGATGCATCTTCAAACTGCCAAAGAAATGTGGGACAAACTCATTAGCAGTTATGATGGTAATGAGAAGGTAAAAGATGCCAAGCTTCAAACCTACAGAGTGCAGTTTGAAAAGCTACAGATGAAATAAAATGAAACCATTGGGAATTATTTTCTGAGATTTGAAGAACTAGTAAATGCAATGAAAGAACTTGGTGAAAAAATTGAGGAACCCTCTTTAGTTCAGAAAATTTTGAGATCTCTACCAGATACGTTCAATCCAAAGGTCTCAGCTATAGAAGAACTTAATGATATAAATAATTTGGATTTTGATCAACTTCTAGGAACGTTGACTGCATATGAAATGAGGATAGTTACAGATAAACCCACCTCTAGATAAGCATCATTTAAAGCAGATAAGAATGAATATTTTGAGCCTGATGAAATTGAACCAAAATTCATGAGAAGGCTAAAGAAAGGATCAGGAAAGTACCAAGGTAAGATGCCCTTCAAATGATTTAACTGTGGTAAGATAGGTCATTTTGCAAATAAATGTCCACACAAGAAACATGATCAGAACTCTGAAGGTGAAGAGAATCACAAATCCAGAAGATTTGATAAAAATAAAAGTTTATGTGTAAACAATGATGACTCCTCAGAAGACACCGATAGTGACTCTTCCTGTGAAGATAAGGTAAATGACTTCATGCTTATGGACAAAGAGGATTATGATAATGAAAGCACAGGAAGTGATGAGAATGATGAAGAAGTTGTGGTTGATATGGAAGGAGAACTGATCAATGCACTGGAAGAGATTGACAGACTCAGAATTAAGAACAGAAAGCAAAAAAAATTACTGATACAGTTCGAGAAAGGCAGTAAACAACCCGATGAAGACTTTGCCCTGCTAAAAGTGGAATTAGAAGAGGCAAACAAAATCGATGACATTCTGAAACAACATTTATCAGAAAAGAAGGCAAGATGTAAAGCTCTGGAAGAAGAAGTAGTGAAAACTAGGAAAGAGCTGGAGAAGTTTCAAGCCTTGTATCACCAAAATCTGCCAAGTATTAAAGCCTCAGAAGAATTAACTTTCATTCTAAATCAGCAAAGGAATCCAAAGTTGAAAGTTGGCTTGGGCTATGAAGAAGGATCAAGTAGTGGTCAGCCGAGAAACAAAGAACCCATCAAGTTTGTCAAATCTACAACCAATGGAAAACAACAAACCTGCAAAAACAAAGGAAGACAATCAGCCGCCCAGAAGGAGTAAAAAAAAAGGTGCCAGAATTGAATCTGTAGAACAAGGAAATAATACACTCCCTTCTCAAGGAAATCATCAACGTGGAAGAAATTGATTTTCTCAAAGAAGACAACCATTTTCCAGGTACAAAGAATTTTACTATGGATATTGTTTCTACTGTTCTAACTTTTGTCACAAAGCTGTAAATTGTTCCTTAAGACTTAGACATGTGCAATTAAGATTTCCAAGGAATAAATATCTGCCACAACAAAGAATGATACAACAAAGTAACAAACCATCACAGATTGCAAATTGCCAAATTAAGTCTAGAGACATGCAACCGAGGAGGTCAACAAATAATAAATAGTCAATGAGTAAATAACACTGCAACAATAACTTTGACCTATTGAACAATGAGATTGAATGTTGTAACTATCACAACTTTGGCCACAAAGCTGCAAACTTCCATCTGAAGAATTACAAAGTAGATCCAAGGATAAAGTTCTTAGATAGAAATGCCAACACATGGAAAAGGAAAGATAGTGAAAAATGTGGTCTAGCACTTGCAATTCAAAAACAAAATGCCTCTGAGAATATAGAAAGTGGATGTTACAAGAACATGACTGGAGACAAGGATAAGCTTCTGTCCATAAGTAAAAGAAAAACAGGAAATTTGATCCTTGAAAATGATGAACCAAGTAAAATCAGGGATAGAGGGATGGTGATTTTGAGTAATGACAAAGGATATGCCCAGTACGTTCTGCTTGTGGATGGTCTGAAACATAATTCACTCAGTACAAGTCAAAAGTGTGACAGAGACAGTGAAGAGGTGCTCACGTCCAAAGAGTGTAAGGTAAATGTAAACTCAGGACAAGTGGTGAATAAAAGTATAAGGATAAACAATAATGTTGATGTTGAATCCTCCCCTGCAAGTAAAGAAGAAGATTTAGATACAATAAAAGAATGTTCAGTTAAAATTTATCCCATGGAAGAAGTAGGAGAATAATCATGTCATAAGATGGAAGAAGAAGTTTTGAAGGTTGAGAAGTCAAAAACCCAAATCAAGTTCTTGAATAGTTCCATGACCCTGGACAAGATCTTGGATAGCCAGAGATAAACAAATGACAAATCTGGTATTGGACTCAACAAGGTAGAAATTAGTGCTCCTAAGAAACCTGATACAGGTCCTTCATTTGTGAGAAAGAAAAGCAGGTATGAGAGTGGGTGTAGTAGTTTTTTCTTGTGATTGAATATGGTCATAAAAGCCTTGGATTGTATGCATCATGGAAGAAAAATGAAAATTGCAGTGATAGAGATTGATGAGAATCAATGGGGAGATCCAAGGGTTGTTTGAAAAGTACGAGCTACAATTACGCAGTGTGTCAGTAGGAAAGCAACATCTTCAACAACAACATTTTGTTTTACAAAATGATATACATGACATCCTGTAGAGATAACAAGAGGAAAGACCTTATCAAGGAAAGATAACCTTTTAGGAACAAAGGGGAAAATATTCAGAAGCAAAGAGAATCCATCCTGTCAGGGGGAGTTTGTGTTGGTTTAATATTTGATACCTCCTAAACATACTGCAACAACTCAGGGGGAGCATGTTCTCTTTGACATTGATGTCAAAGGGGGAGAAAAGAGTCTGGGTGCCTTTGTTGCCATCAATGCCAAAGGGGGAGATTTTTGGCAAATGTTTTACAGGCAGTGTATTCTTGTCATTGATGGAAAGTATAACAACGACGATGGCTTAAGTACAGGAAGAATGTGCCAGGCGAGCACCAGAAGTAGTTTTGGAAGACGCAGCAGAGAAAGCTCGATAATATAAGAAGAGATAATGCAGAGGATTGTTGGCATGTTTAACAGGTAGAGTGTGCTTGTCATTGATGGAAATATCAGAGTATGCATCGATGGAAAAACAGAAACAAAGTAAGCTCAGGAGGAATTAGTGTAGATTCGAACGCAGTGCATAGGTGTGCACCAGGGATGAGGTTAAATCATTGCCAAAGCTCAAGAGAGATAGCGTACTCAGGATATCAGGCGGATCAAAGGTCGAGGCCTTTGACAGTTATAAATTCTTCCAAGCCAGGAGGATGTGTAAGCTCGGGTGGAGAAGCGACAGTGATCGTTGGATCCCATTCAGAATTCCCGATGACCATCAGATTTGAATCCAGAGAAGAGGAGCGCAAAGATGGAGGAAAGATATTGGGCGTTATATCCGAGCATAGGGTCCGACCATCGTTGGATCCAGGAGAACCTACACGTTCTTTAAACTGCTAGGAGAAGCGAGCTTGCAAAATCCTGAAAGCAGGAGGACCATCCATCTTCGGGTAGGACACGTGGTCACATATTAACATTTCGCTGACTAGAAAGTCAAAAGAATGAAATGCTCCAACCTTTCAACTTGCGAAGTTGCGAAATGCAAAATGCCGAAATCCCGAAACATGCACATCAACAAAGACTCCATTTCGGAGTTTTGCAAACTGGGAGTTGGAGATGTCAAGGACTCTCACGACAGGAGTCTCGAAGTTGCGAAGTGTGAAGTGAAAAAAGCTGAAAAGTTGATCTGACTCCATTTTGGAGTTTCGCAAATCGGGACTTGGAGGTGTCAAGAACACTCACATCAAGAATGTCAAAATCACGATATGTGAAATCACAAAGAGATCTGGACCGTCGAATCATCAAGAGTGTGGACCATTGATCCGAATACATTTTGGAGCTTCGGATACTGGGAGTTGGAGGAGTCAAGTGTCGAGACTCCTCATCACAGGAGTCCCGAAGCAGCGAAATGCGAAACATCAAAATATCGTTGATCCGACTCCATTTCAAAGTTTCGGATACTGGGACTTGGAGGTGTCAAGAACACTCATGTCAAGGATGCTGAAATGAGAATTCGCGAAAGCACTTTATGGATAATCACTTGGTCTCCGCCGATGGTCACATTGTCGAAGAGATGTAGAGAAGATCTCAAAGAGACAAGCTTCATTTTGGATTTTGGGACATGGAGAGTCGAGACGACTCGTCACAGAATCTCTGAAACGCGAAATGTGAAATGAGTGTTTAGAATTGGTCCCTGGTCATAACCCATGGTCACATTGACAAAGGCTCAAGGGAGGAGCTAGCACGAAGCTAATCTCCATTTCGAAGATCATGACTTAGAGAGTCGAGATGCCTCACAACAGGAATTGCCGAAATGCGAAAACACCTTTTGGTGTAGGCTGTGGTCACAGCCAATGGTCACATCAGTGGAATATGGAGGAAGGAGCTAGTGCAACCAAGCTCCATTTCAGAGTTTCGTGGAACAAGACGTGAAGCATAAAGAAATTTTCACCATGGGAATGTCGAAATGTTGAAATACAAAATGACGAAATAAGCGCAAGACCCTATGGATTCAATCCAACAGTGTAGGTGAATTCAAATATGATCGGAGGGCTACGGTTGCACTTCACAGTGTAACTGCTAGAAACGACTAATGGTTTCTGCCAGAGGAATCAAAGAAGCCTTAGTGTGATTGCCAGAGGAGCTGAAGAGTCTCAAGGCATCTACCAGTGGAATGAAGACTACTCTTATAGGCGATTGACAGATGGAAGAGCATTGAAGCCTGTAACTACAACAGAGAGGATGAGCTCGACTATAATAGAGAAGGAAAAGAGTCTCAACTGCCAGATAGGCGAACGAATCTTAGCATAACACCCAGTGATGATGGAAGCATGGGTTGAACCACCAGAGAAGCTGAAGAGTTGCAATGATGATCAGGTAGAGCACTCGACATGAGTAGAACATGCAGAACAGAGAAAAATTGTTGAGGCTCGAGGAAGTGGCGGGGTGGCATGGTGGAGTGGAAGTGAATACCCCGATGTGGAGAACATTGGCGGGGAATGAGCATGCAGATGCATTGTGCACATTGCATGCACAAGGTGCACAGAGACTATAAGAACGCAGAACAAAGAAGAGATGGTAGTTGTTGTTGAGAGTGATTGATGTGTGAAGAATGAGGCAGTGTGTTGCAGCTGAAATACACAGAAGAGGAATGGCACATTAAATGGACATGCCGCACCGAGCATAAAAGGAAGAAGAACAGAAAGCGCAAGGGGTGTGTGCAGGAAGACAGTGAGGTGGACAGAGTAGGGTAGTGTAGCAGAACAGTGATGAAACTGGTAAGCCATTGATGAACATTATATCAATGTACTAAGTTTCAGTAGCAAAGATTTATATTTTAGGGTGGTATGTTGGAATTACTAAGACAAATGAGAGGGGAGGGGGTGAATCAGTTGTAATTGAGCTTAAACAATTTTAATTCTATTAAAACATTATTAATCTTTCTTCAAGTGATCATCAACAAAACACAACATATGGACAGTAAAAGTAAAGAGCATCAGTCACACATGAGATATACACAGAGATAGATTTTCACGAGGAAACCCATAAAGGGAGAAAACCTCTTCTTCTTCAAAATGATAGGTAGTCTTTTAAGTTCTGTACATCATCTATAATTGAGCACCAACTCAATGTGAGGCTGCTACCTCTGTTTTACAAGCTGCTACCTCTGTTTTACAAGCTGCAACTTGTTTGAGAGCACCAACTCTCTGGTTTCTCTAGCACCCAC
>ML787250.1:37507-51779 GCA_009831015.1 Picea engelmannii
ACATTCTTCCAAGAAAGTGGTGCATGAAAAAAATTGGAGCTCTACTGGTATCCTGATACATAAACGTGTCGACTGGATAACATATGTGTCTAGTACAAAAGAGGGGTGTCATTGGCTACTCAATCCTCATGTTGATGGTAGCACAAAAATTCATGAGCCACCTTCTAGATTAGTCGGTGAAAGGGGCGGGAAACACCCTCAGAGTGTCGTTGCATGTGCACAGGCACATCCTACTCTAGTGTGTGGGGAACTCCCATGGTCATCCCCTCCAGGTTATGCAGGACATGATGTAGTTCTTCACTGCTACCACCTCCTTCCCCTCCTGACGACTCCTCATTGTTGCTATGGAGACGATCTCGGCCCCACCCTTCCAGATGATTTGGTCCTACATCTACAAAACATGAAACTGTGTCAGTATACACCCACCAAAAAAATTGTATATGCAAAAATACCAACAAAGAAAAAGGGAAATATGAAAAAACTCAAAAACACACTTACCTGTGGAGCCCCATACCTCGCCTGGGGTAGTGGAAACTTTGGATCCTAGTGGAAGTCTATCCCCTCATATGGGAAATCCTCAATGCTCATGATATGGTGACACCATAAATTGGTGAACCCAATCCCATAGTGATATTGATGTTGAGTCGGATTGACCCCCTAGTAGCCTCACCATATACTCAGCCCAATACATCATTTGTGGGTTTGATGGAATTGGATTGCCCATCACCATCCACGACCTCAACTGAGGCACCCTTCTAGAAATATAGTCACCAAGAGGGATCCATACCCGAACTGTTGATGTTTCCCTCTCTTGCAGTGAGTGAGTTGGTTTTTCATATTGGAGAGGACCCCCTCACACCAGTTGAAGATAACAGGCTCTAGGAACATTAGGGCTACTTGCATATTGGTCCTCGAAACCAAATGAGGGTTGTCGATCTCGAGACCCGAGTGATGCAGAATAGGATGGTCTTAAGTGGTAGGTCTACAATATCTCAAATGGGGATCTAGCCACTCATCCTATGTGAAACAAATTGATAGAATTCCTCAATAAAACCCATAACCAATCGCTCATATGGCCCCGGTGAATAATCCACTCACCGTGCTAATCCTCTTTGGGATAATATAGTGCAAACATATATGTCATATATGTCCACCTGTAGAACCTTACCCTGAATAAAGAAACAATCTTGGCCAAGATCCCAGTATCGGACCAGTTGGTCTAGTAAATATTTGTGGGATCCCAACAATGGGTAGTGGAATAACTTAAGGAGCCCACTTTTCTAGAGAGATTCCAAGGTCATATTGTCCCCTTGTGGAGCATATTCATCTACCTCATGGGCCCTTTCCTTCCATTAAATCATCTTTAACTAAGTTTCCTGCATCCAGACAACAAAGAACACAAACACCCATCAGTAAAAAATTCCCAAAGACATTTCCTACTAGCTAAAACTCTCACCTAAGGGTGCATAACCGATTTACCCAAGGATTTTCCCTGTACCTCGCTAGACGCTCTAAGAGTGTCGCATGAGGCCCTGAATGATGCCAAGAATGCATAACATGAGGCCCCACGTGACCTCCTTGGGGCATCATGCAAGGATTCCCTCAACTCAACTCGACCGAACGCAAAAGTGGGCCTATGGGTCGCGCGATTTCTCAATAAATTTGAAAAATAACAAGAAAATGCACATGGTGGTTTTCTTGTGATTACCTAGATCAAAGATGATGGTTGAATGCCTGAATAAATATACACACTGAGCTCGAAACCTACTCTTGGATGAGGGATTCATCCTCAATCTCTCCACACTCCTCTCTTGCGAACTGAAGAATGAATTTTTACCAAGGAAAGTCTTCCTTTTATAACTTTTTTGGGCAATAAAAAAATCATTTTTCACCATGAGATTAAGAAAGTCGGTTTTTATTTTTATTTGAGATCATGTTATTTTAATCCCATTTTTACTTTAATTGACCTTGGAATCTAGTTTACATGTGTTGGATAGGAGTCTAGGGACTTTTTTGCAAACATGGCGATGTCCACTACACTTGAGTTATATATTTCTAAACTAGCATATAGGGATAGGTTTTTCCCAGCACTTTTCGCTTTGCATTATTAACCATCCATTATGTTGTCATAATGCCTTAGGTTCGATCCTAGTCGGTTGCTACATTAGCCACTCCTTTTTCACGTTGTAACTATTTCACTAGTGCCTAGCCTTCATGAGCACCGTCGTTAGCACCCAGATTTCCATTCAGTTCCCATGCTATGTTTTCTCGTAGGCCTAGGAGCCCTCCTTTAGCCTTGCCATGACTCGAAGACTAAGCCTCATTTTTCTCTCTTCGTCTATGTTCTGGCCACATCCTCTGGGGATTCCCAAACATTTTTATTTTTTCTTAATAGTTTCATATGCATTTGTTGCTTGTGTCACAACAATCTCTACTTCGTTGTTGTTTGTTAATATCATGCTTATCGCTATGTAGTAGCCTTAACTATCTGCCTCTTGCATTATTTGGCCTTTGTTTTGCATCCATCTACCCAGGGAGAAAACAACTGCTAAGAGTGGATCTCGCTTTCCAATACCATTTTCATTCCTCATTGCTTAGGTTGGTTCCATGCGCTTGGAACATAGGACCATGTTGTTAAGCCACTCGTTCTCTCCCACCAAGTACACTTTTATCTCTTTTTCGGACTCGTAAAAGGACACGAAAAAGGTATTGATCTTACTTGTGTCATTATTTCATGCTAGTTAAACCATGAAAGAGATTGAGCATACTTGTGTCATTCTTTCATGTTCGTTAAAGCATGAAGGAGATAAAAAATACAAAAAAAAAAGAGTGGGGGTTTTCCACCATTGGTTTATTCTAAAAATGACACCGTCAGTCTAGTATCCCTTGAACATGGCACATGTTTGAGTCCTCATCATACAGTTGGGTTTTATCTTTCCTAGGAGTCATCCTAGTAATATGAGTCAAAGATACTACTCCAGTTGGTTACTCTTCCAGTCATCATGGAGAGTGCTTCGATGCCTCCTGCATTGTCGCACTATATTCATCCATCTCTTTTGTCTTATTGCCAAGTCACCATTGTGTCATACTATATGTTCAAGGGAAGTTTAATCTTGAGTCAGACATTTTTTGTTTTGTTGAAATTTCAAGTCGGACGTCCCTATGTCAGTTGTACTTCATGATACTCTCTCTTCACATCATCTCTCAGTGTATGTTTCATGTCGATTGATGGGGGATACATTAAGGCCCTCCTTCGACGAATATCTTCTTATCGACTTCAACACATTATCTAGGAAAGGGATCTAGAAACCAGCTAGTATCTTGGATCTTGTCGTCCCCAATGGCATGCCTCCTCCTGATTGACGGTGGGTTTACATCATTGATTCATGATTGATTGATTCTATGAGTGTTTGACATCAGATCCTCTATTCACACTCATTAGATTGTACTATGTACCTTGGGGTCTATATTCATAATCGATGGGTCCCCTTGTGTCTATTAACAATATACATCAATGACTGGTAATCAAACGATTTCTACCATGCTCGAAATGAGCTCATCTATTTGCATGTTGTAGATTCGTACCATAGGAGTTTGGGATGAAGACCTTGGGTTGGGGCCATATCCTTCTTTTACAGCATCCCCTCCCAAGGTGTGATGGAGTATATCATTTGTATATGAGTACTTTGAAAACTTTGGGGGCACTTCCCTCAGTGCTCATTTTCTTCCTAATATCTATATGTTGTGTCATAGATCCAAATTGTATTGGTTGGTGGCTATGATTGAGTTCATGACGTAGATCCACATTGTATTTTCTCATGGCTATGGTCTTATTGATGGCATGGATACATTGTGTATTCTTCTGTGGCCATGGTATAGCATTTCACATCATGGATCCACAGTGTATTGTTTGGCATCCATGCTCATTCAAAATATGAGTATGTCTACCTCGAGGATTAGTCTATGTATATTCTCATCCTTGGTGTTTGATTGCATGATTTCTTTGACTTTTGAAACTCCTTTGCTCTCTTCTCACACTGCCTCACATGGACATTATTTATTGTAATGTATTTCGGCCATCCATTCCTTTCATGAACTCACACATTAGGGGGCATCTGTTATAGCCTTTATTTCCACCCTATATGCCATAGAGGAATCCATAAGATGATGTAAGCCATAATGCACTTTTTTCCTGATATTTGATCCCTTTTGGAGGTCCTCACAGTACACATAGTAGACAACAAGTGAGGACCCTCTCTAGTCACCAGTTTTCAATAAGCGAGGATCTATAAAACTTCTAAAATCAGGGAGTTACAAGGTGATAGGCGAGGGATGAGTTGTATCTTCATGGCAAGGTCCTAGGAACTCACATCATTCGAGTCTCTAGTGGTCTCTAGAATATATAGAATCTCTCCCAAGCCTCCTCCAAAGAGATATATAACAAAGGTAAGTCTTGGTCAAGAGGGGGAGAATTCAAGAGCAATGTTATGTTTTCAATTTGTAGAGGTACCTATCATGTTCATCACAGCTAGAAGTTAGTGAGCCTAGTCTGACCAAGAAGCTGCAAGGAGAGGAAAGGAGAAAGGATTTAAAGGAGGAAGGTATCAACACCCAAGGTATGGATATGTTGTAATTTATTCCTAATTATCAATAGATCGTTGGTTTTCCTACAAATTATTTGTGTTTAATTCATAAGTGGTTTGGTTATGATCTTATAAGTGATATATCAAAGTAGATCTAGTGAAATTGATTATTCTTAACACTAGAGAAAGAAAAGAATTGGTAGTGTTTGTTACTTATGTGCAGGAAGTAGGTAATAAGAGTTGGAGCTAGAGTTGTAGATCTACATCATCCAAGACATATAGGAACAACCTTCAAACAAAAGGTATGTTGATCTAATTTTCTTTAGTGTAAAAGTAATTGTTTTCTCTAGATCTAAGAAGACCATAGGAGTCTAAAACCCTTTATGTCTAGGGTTACTAGGCTAATCCTAGGGATATTTTGT
This sequence comes from Picea engelmannii, assembly GCA_009831015.1. Taxonomy (NCBI): domain Eukaryota; kingdom Viridiplantae; phylum Streptophyta; class Pinopsida; order Pinales; family Pinaceae; genus Picea; species Picea engelmannii. Next base: position 42,513 of record ML787250.1, read on the forward strand.
TGTGTATGCAGCAAGATCCTTGTGAGACTTTGTCCCATAACACTAATGGGCACCGCTAAGTTAAAATTTATTATCGCAGTTGAAGAAATGCGATGTGTTACTATTAATGCACTGGTACCACCGTGATAGTGAAGCACCATCATTTTTTTTCATGGTGCATTGTAAAGGATAGAGCATCGGGAATGAGGCGTCTGATGAGATGCATCTCTATGAAAAGTCGGGAAATATATGTCCCAGTACATTTTTGTAAATAGTACAAGTGCATTAGGTTATAAAGGTTGCACCGCTACATTAATTTTTATAAATTTTTAAGTCAGTCGTGACGTTAATTAAGTGAAGTGTATTGGTGCGGGTTGAAGCCAATTATGCATCGGTTGTAGGGCTATCTGAAGAACGCACCGCTTATTTTCTATAATTTATCACAATTCTCTTATTTGAATGGCACTGATGCATACATATATGATACACATCGGTTGAATTTATCACTGTGAATTCAACACAGTATGCATCGCATTGGGGTGAGGTGAAACGTTCATCCACACTGCACGAAATTGGGAAAATGTTGAATTTCAAGCTAAATTCAAATTTTGATTGGATGAAGATACAAATAGGAAGGTGTTGGGTATGTTTTATATTATTGAAATATTGGTCCCATGTATTGTACACTAATATGGGAGCCTCTGAGATGGCCCCCCCTTGTAAGGGGTTCGAGGGTGGTAGCCCCCGAAAAAAAAATGGCATTTTTTTGCGGTGTTTCGGCACATGGTTTTTGTCGATGATTTTCTAATTTTGGTTAAGGAATTAGGTTTGTTGACTAATCTGGGTCAATGGATTGTGGATTTGGATGTCGCGGGATACTATATGTATATTATATTGCATACAATGAAGAAAATGATGTACATAATACTAGAGATGCAACTCTAAACAAGTTGTTGGTTTTCCCAGTTTGGGTTTCTAGGGTAAAATCTATGTGTAATGTGTGTGTGTGCCATTGTATCTTTTCTGTTTTGTTTGTAGTAAATAATTGTACAAGGTTAAAATCTACATTTCGTATCATAGTATTTATTGGCTTTAGGGGGATTCCTTTCTTCCTAAGGGTTTGGCTCAATTTTGTGAAAATCCTTGTTACAGTGGGAGATCTACGGTATTGATTCTTCAGGTGGAAAGAAATGATGAGCAATTTGAAAATAGACATTGAGAAATTTAATGGGAAGAGTTGTGGAAGCTCAATATGGAATATTTGTTGTTGGAAAATGATAAGTGGATTGGTGTGGATCCAGGTACTGCACCTACATGAACGTTAGCAGAAGACTGGGAAAATTGGATCGGAAGGCGAAGAGCACAATCCAGTTGTGTCTCTCATATTTAGTATTACTGAATGTCTCAAGGGAAGCTACTGAATTTCCCAAATTTAGTATTATTGAATGTCCCTGGTAAATAAAATATTCATGTGAAAGAAGCTATATAATCTAAAGATGAAAGATGGAGACTCGGTGATAGAGCATCTAAATGCCTTCAATATTGTGGTACGTCAGTTATTATGTGTTGATATTAAGATTTATGATGAAGATAAGTGTATTAGTTTATTGTTCTCTTCACCAGACTCATGGGCTAGTCTGGTTGTGGCCATACATAGTAATATAACTACTTTAAGTTTCGATGATGTGGTATCATCCTTGCTTTCAGAGGAGATGAGGTGAAAGAACATCGAAGGACAGAGCACAAATGTATTATTTGCAAGAGGATGCTCCTAATAAAGAAATAGATCTAATCCCTCAAGTGGGAGATCTAAATCTAATGGAAGATCTGAATATCTTGAAAAGTTTGTAAAGGTATGTTGGAGATGTGGAAAAGAAGGGCACTACATGAAGCAATGTATATCCAAAAGTGTTGAGAGAGGGAAGGAATCTGAAGATGCTCCTTCTACAAAAGAAAAAAAATTCACAGAAGGAGGGGATGTGTACTTGGCTTCTTCAATAACACATGCAGATCATGAGGCATGGCTAGTTGACTTTGGCGCATCCTTTCATATCACTCCTCACAAGGAGTGGTTATGTAAATATGATAGGTATAATGTATGTGATGTTTTCCTAGGTGAATCGACAGCCAAAATCATAGGACGAGGAAAATTCAAGTTGAATCTCATTGATGGAAGAATTAGAACACTCCTTGGTGTTTTGCACATCCTGATATTGGCCAAAAATGTGATTTCTATAAGAAAAATGGACAATGTAGGGATGAAAATAGTGTTTGAGAAACAAACTTGCAGGATGGTTCGAGGAGAAATGGTGTTGTTGAAGGGAGTTCGAATTGGAACTTTGTCTAAGATACAATGAAACACTATTAGTGATGGGTGCAATAGTTCCATTGTTCTTGAGATTGGATCTAAAGAATAAAAAACTCATATAATATCTGGAGAAAAGACTATGTTGTGGCATCAAATACTGGGACATATCGGAGAGAATGGCCTTCAAGTGCTACATGGTAAAGGTATGGTTGAAGGTATGTCTAACTACTCTATGGATTTCAATTTTTGTGAACATTGTGTATATGCGAAGCTGAATCGGTTAAGATTCCCCTCTAGTACAATGAGGGCAGAGGGAATTTTATAGTTGGTGCATAGTGATGGGTTTGGACCTGTGTCGATTCTATCACTAGGAAAATATGTGTATTATTTCTTATTTATAGATGAATTCTTCAGGAATACATGGATTTACTTCCTCGGGAATAAATCTGAAGTCTTTGATAAATTCAAAGAGTTTTAAGGCTCTTATGGAGAATTAAACATAGAAAATAATTAAGGTGTTGAGGACGAATAATGGTGGAGAGTTCTATGGAAATGAATTCAAAGAATTATGTAAGAAGTATGGTATAGCAAGGCAGGAGACTACCCCATATACAACTCAACATAATGGAGTTCCATAAAGGATGAATAGGACGCTAATGGAAAAATAAATATGCATGCTTAGTGGTGTCGGGTTAGGATATGAATTCTGGGCAGAGGCAGTGGATATTGCATGTGACCTGGTCAATCGATCACCCTCATTAGCGTTGGATGACAAGACTCCACACAATGTATGGACTAGTAAGAAACCATTTTTGACACATATCTGGTTATTTGGCTATGATTCATATGTTCATGTTCCAAAGGATAATAGGAGTAAGTTGGATAAAAAGATTGAAAATTGTATATTTATTGGGTATTAATATGGTTTGAAAGGCTATAATCTTTGGAACCATGAAACTAAGAAGGTAGTTTATAGTTGAGATGTGGTATTTAGAGAAATCAAAGATGTTTTCAAATAGGAATTCCTACCTAGGAAGGAAGAACCAGAGAAAATAGAGTTTGAGTTGAAGGATGATGAATCAGAATCTACAGAAGAACATGACTTAGAAGAAGAAGATCCTCATACTCTAGTATTGAGGAGATCGGTTCAGAAAAGAAGGAAACTAGAAAGGCATACTCCACTTGATTTCCGTTCAAATTTTGTTTTCTATATTATTGATGATGACCCTAGAACTGTTATGGAGGAAATGTATTCATAGGATGGAAAACTATGGAAAAAGGCCATGGTTGATGAAATGGTAGCCTTAAATAAGATTGAGGCTTGGGATCTAGTGGAGTTTCCTACTGGAAGAAAACCCATTGGAAACAAATGGGTGTTTAATAAGAAATTGAATGCAAAAGGAAAAGTGGAGAAATACAAATCTCGACTACTAGCAAAAGGTTATTCCTAGGTACAAGGAATTCACTTTTGTGATAAAATTTATCCTTTTTCCAAGTTAAATTATATTAGATTTCTTTTATTTGTTGTTGTTTCTTTTTATTTTGAAGTAGAACATATTTTTCTCATGTGTTCCATATGCTAGTGTGGTTTGTAGTTTGATGTATACAATGGTTTGTACTAGACCGTATATTGCACATGCAATGGGAGTTTTGAGCAAGTATATGTCAAGACCATGGAAGGATCATTAGACAACAATAAACAACGTTTTCAGGTATTTTCATGGCACTACTAGTTATGGATTGTGCTACCAAGGAAGACAAAGATTTTCTAGAATGTTGGACAAACATGGATTTGTTAATGCATATTGGGTTGGAGATCTGGATCAAAAAATATCTACAAGCGGGTATGTGCTTCACCTGTTTGGAGGAGAAATCAGTTGGATGAGAAAAAGATAGTCTGTAGTGGAACTGTCAACCATAGAAGTTGAATACATGGTAACCACTCATGCAAGAAAGAAAGAAGTATGGTTACAAATATTTTGTTTAGGTATTGGTTTGGTACAACAAATTGTAAGGATATATTGTGACAGTCAGAGTGCAATATTCATGGCGAATAACCTGGCTTATCATTCAAAGACAAAGAATATTGATGTTCAGTATCACTTTGTGAGAGACATGGTTGAATAAAAGAAGGTGTTACAGATGAAGGTGGGCAATTTGAATAATGTTTTAGAATCATTAACAAAATATATGATCACTGTGAATTTCTATTGGTGTAGAGGATCTATGGGCATTGTTTCCCTAGATTGTTGACTATGTAATCATGTAACCCCTTGTATGCAAAGAAAACAACAAGTGAGAGAATGTTGGGTATGTGTTATATTCTTTGAAATATTGGTCCCATGTACTGTACATAATATGGGAGCCTTGAGGGGTAGGGGAGCATGTGGGGCACCCCCCTATATACTGCCCCAGAATAAAATAAAATAAAATAAAAAAGGTTGAATTTTCACATTTTTTTTTTGCGGTATTGTTTCAATACATGGTTTTGTCAATGGTTTTCTAATTCCAGTTAATGGATTAGATTTTTTTACTAATACAGGTAAATGGATTAGGGTTTTGGATGTTGTGGGATCCTATATGTATTTTGTATTGTAAACAATGAATAAAATTATGTATAGAATATTAAAGGTGCAACTCTAAACAGGTTGCTAGTTTTCCCGGTTTGGGTTTCCAAGGTGAAATCTCTGTGTAATGTGTGTGTGCCATTGTAGATTTTATGTTTTTATCAAGAATCTATTTGTAGTAAATAATTGTACAACATTAGAATCTACATAAGGTAATAATAAATTTACCTAGCCTCTTATGTCCCGAGGAGGTTGGTTTCATCGTTGAGAAGAAATTAAAATTTGTGGTAATTTCCAAAATTTGGAAATGTGTGGAATCTCCCAATGGAGCTATCCAAGTCGGTGTAGAGCATCGAAAATAGGGTGTCTTAGGATGGATGGTGAGCACTAGTTCTTACTTGAGAGTTTGGAAGCACAAGATGCATTGTAACAATGAAAATCAGTTTGGTAATTATTTTTTTATTTACCCTACAATGATGCGCCTGATGACAGTTAGGCACACCAATGCGTAATGTTCAACGACATTGGTGTGTGTATTTTTTATTATAAAGTATGGCAGTGTTTTTTAACATGGAAAAACCAGTTCTTTATGTTTCATGTAGGCACCGGTGTAGTTGGTTAAACTAGGTGCACCACTATGTTAAATTTTATAAATCGTTAAGCTAGTGGTGCAATTTATTAAATGAAATGTACTAGTGTGGGTCAAATCCAATTATGCTCCAATTGCGGGGCATTCCGAAGGACACACCACTTTATTTTTATAATTTATTGTGATTCTCTTTCTTGAATGGTATCAATGTGTACATATATGATATGCACCAGTGGCAGTGCTCACTATCAATTTAACACATTACGCATCGCTTTGGGCGAGCCAAAGCGTTCAGACACACTGCGCGAAATTTGAAAAATGGAAAATTTCAAGCTAAATTCAAATTTTGATTGGATGAAAATGAAAATATTAAGGTAATAAATAATTTACCTGGCCTCTAATGTCCCAAGGAGTCATGGTTGCATCGTTGATATGAAATGAAAATTCGTGGTAATTTCCAAAATTTGGAAATGTGTGGAATCTACAAATGGAGCTATCCAAGTTAGCGTAGAGCACTGGAAATAGGGTTTCATAGTAAGGAAGGTGAGAATTGGTGTTTTCTTGAGAGTTTGGAAGCATGGGATGCACTGTAACAATGAAAATCGGTTTGGTAATTTTTCTTTATTTACCCTATGGCAGTGCGCCTCACAACAATGAGGCGCACCGGTGCGTAATGTTCAACAACATCGGTGTGATTTATTTGGTGCATGTATTTTTTATTATAAAGTATGGTGGTTCTTTTGACCATTGAAATTCCAATGCTTTATTGTTCATGTACGCACAGGTGCGTATATACCTAAAAGGTTCACCGAACAAAAACCTCTGGCCACCCGCCTTTGCTAACAACCTCTGCTATGAACAGTGATGGTGCATTTGTACATTTAATCATGTGTGTGGTATGTTTTATGTTTGCATCGATGTGTATATACCTTAAATGTGCACTAAAGAAAAAACCTTTGAAAAAACCTCCTACCTCCACTAACAACCTCTGCTATAAACAACTAAGGGATAAATTTTTTGGGGAGGTTCTATAAAAACCTCCGCAAGAAGGTGTTCTCCTTTTAGTGTTATCAATTGCTTATGAGAAGGATGAACTTGGAAGGATAATTCGGTACTCTGAATTTCACCAGGTGCGTAAGCTAAAAATAGATACATGATTGGCATATTGGGTAGTAGACTATATAGAGTTCTTGGAGATAGAGTTCTTACAGAGATTTGATTCTTGACTAGCCTAGTTATCATAGTCATTGCTAGTTTTTTTATGTGTGCAAGTTGCACCCAAGAACATAATCCTTGCAACCTTCAGAAGTACAGATATCCCTGTATAAAGTATAGGACTAAGGCATGGTAGCCTCTAGAAGACATAGCACTCTATAAAATCATGAGACAGAGCTAAGATAGAGACAAGAACTTTAATTCCACAAAGGATCCATGTTGATGAAGCAAGTGGGATATAAGTCCCTCATTTGTGGATCACTATAGGCCATAAATAAACATGTATGTGAGCATCATGGTCTTGGAAGAAAGAAGAGAGGAAAATTCCATTTTTTTCCTTATATAGTATTTTTTTCTTGAAGGGTTCGTTACATTGTATTATTTTATTTACCACTAATATCTTAGATAAATGTTGGATATTTGGTATAATTTCCCAATGTGTGATTAATGTTTTCTATATTTGATCGATTGAACACTAATTTGGGATTTGTAATGGTAGTTCTTGTATAGACATCCATGAGCAGCAAAAATGATGAAGAGGAGGGACATATATTTTCCTGGAATGTAGAGGAGGATCAACTGAAAACCATTGAGAATGAAGAAAAGAAAAGGCTTGTTCTCATAAAACAATATTCAATAGAGAATGAAGATGACCAGTTTGTGATCGAGGAAGTGGTTGTCACCTTTCCTACAAGGGATGATCCAAGCATTCTTGGCATGACCTTCAAGGCCTTGGTTCTTGAAATATTTTCATGTATTATACTATCATTTATAAATTAGTTATTTTGTTATATGACATATCCCCTCACAATTACTACAATATCTACTTATACTGCAATCCTTCCTCTTAGCGAGCTAGTGGTAGCAACAATAACCAAGAAAAAATTATTTGGAGGGAGAAGATGGGATTTCTCGTTGAATCTGGAACCCTTTGATATGAAAGAGAATGTTCTCATCACAATATTTGCTAATGTGAGTGCTAAAAGTGTGTATTTCATTCGCAATGTCGGTGTTGTCAAGATTTTCTACAAGAAGAAGCTAGAATTTTATGTTCTTTGTTTTCATGAGAACCTAGGTCAGGTTTGGCCATTTTTGCTCAAATTTTCTTTGGAGCTCAATTAAATTCCATGCTTGATTGTCAACAATATTTTGTACTATTTTGGATATCCAGATATTAGGGTTTGGATGGAAAGGATCTTTAGAAAATATCTAGTGGAGTCAGTTGCTATGTAGTGGTGGTTGTAAATCTTGTTCAAGTTTTTTCAAGCACAAATTCTCATTTCATTATTATATAAGTATTTGTGTTCATGTGGGTTTTTTGATAAATTTGTTTGAATTCTTGGATATAAAAATTCATCAACCAAATTGATGTAAGTAGGTGTAGAATAGTTTTACTTTGTTTCAATTTTTCTAATTGCAGAGCTCTTTGTGAGAAGGAGAAGAGACACAAGGGAGACTTTACATGAAACTGGTTTTTCATAATATCTCTTACATATAATTTCATATATTATGTACTCTATGGATATTTGTTTCCCATGGTGAAATCCATCATGGATCTACTAGACCTTTCTCGAGTCTATTCTAACACAACAATTGGGTAAAATTATGACTTCCTTATTCAAGCCCTCTTCATGTAAGCAACATTCGAGTTTCTCAATTGAAATAAATATCTCTCGAATGGGTAAAAAAAAAAATTATGCTCATTGATATGCAAGGAAGTTGATATTTAGTTGCAAGGAAAACTTCAATTCATGTTGCTCTATATTCCATAGAGCTTTATAACCGACAAATTTAGATAGAGAATCACTTCTCTCACTACTAGCCAACTATGCCTCAACTCAATCACCAACTAATAAATGGCCAACATTTCCTCAATGAAGTGTCTGCCTATAAATAGGAAAATCTCACGCACAAACTTAGGTCCTCTCATTAATTCACAATAAGACAGAATCTGGTCCTTTACATTCAATGACCATTATGTCCATAACCTTTTACAACATTGACTTCCATAATTGTCCAATGCATTAATGGTCATTAAATCCATGTCCATGTAAACAAACTAACTCAAACTTGTCACGTTGATTTATCATAAATGCCCACTAGGTACATAGCATTTAAAGTACACACCCTAGTAGACACATCGACTCAAATGTTAAATACACAAATAGACATGTGTACATATACCTCAATAAATTTGTGGGGTGTTGGTTGTGGAGCCTGATTATCTTCCTGATTTATAGGTCTTTTACTTTCAGCCGTGTTTATACCCCATGAAGTATTTACACCCTAGAAGTATGTACACTCTTCCACGTGGGGGAGTGCAGAGGGGGGGTACCCCCTCTGTGGGGTCCGGGGGGCCTATCCCCCCGACTGGGGGGTCTGGGGGCAAGCAGGCCCCCAGCGGGGGTTCAGGGGTAGCGTCCCCCGATGGGGGTTTGGGGGCGAAGCCCCCGAAGAAAAAATTTCCTTGTAAAAGTATATTGTAATTTCATTGTAAATCTATACCGTTCATTATAAGGTCGCAGATCTAATGGTAGAGATTATGTTAGGGTTTTTTTCCCTAGAAGGCAACCCTCTTTTATGAGGGAAATGTATCGCGGCTATGGATG
>ML787250.1:55396-73450 GCA_009831015.1 Picea engelmannii
ATGTTGATTCAGATATGGCAGGTGATAAAGATAGCAGGAGGAGCACCACAGGGTATGTTTTTACTATAGGTGGAATAGCAGTAAGTTGGATTTCAAAACTGCAAAAGGTTGTTGCACTTTCAACAACAGAGGCAGAGTATGTTACTGCTACAGAGGCTAGTAAAGAGATGATTTGGTTACAAAGGTTTATGGAGGAATATGGAAAGAAGCAGGAGAACAGCAAGTTGTACTGTGACAGTCAGAGTGCCATTCACCTTGCAAAGAACTCAGCCTTCCATTCGAAGACTAAGCATATACAGTTGAGGTACCACTTCATACGATCCGCCTTGGAAGATGGACAATTGAATTTGGAAAAGATACACACTAGCCAGAATCCTGCAGACATGTTAACAAAGGGAGTAACCAGGGAGAAACTGAGTTCTTGATCAGTTTCAGTTGGTCTTCAAGAATGAAGATGAAAATGAGAAATTTTCCAGGTCCAAGAAGGTTCAGAGTCCAGCATATACAGCAGCGGTGGAGTTGTTGAGATCAGTCTCCAAGTGGGATATTGTTGGTTGTGGAGCCTGATTATCTTCCTAATTTATAGGTCTTTTACTTTCAGTCGTGTTTATACCCCATGAAGTATTTACACCCCAGAAGTATGTACACTCTTCCATACGGGGGAGTGTAGAGGGGGGGTACCCCCTCTGCGGGGTCCGGGGGGCCTATCCCCCCGGTTAGGGGGTCTGGGGGAAAGTGGGCCCCCAGTGGGGGTTCGGGGGCGAAGCCCCCGAAGCAAAATTGCCTTGTAAAAGTATATTGTAGTTTCATTGTAAATCTGGACTGTTCATTATAAGGTCGCAGATCTAACGGTAGAGATTATGTTAGGGTTTTTTTCCCTAGAAGGCAACCCTCTTTTATGAGGGAAATGTATCGCAGCTATGGATGGTGGTGAATATTGTATTCTGAAAGAGGATACTGTGAGAGAAAGAAGAGGAAGTTACGGTGGGTTTTGTTGTAGGTTGTATCCCTTCATTTGTTGGATAATAATAAAGGAAGGACCTGGCAATTTCTCCGGTGGATGTAGCCCACACTGGGTGAACCACGTAAATTTGTGTCTCTCTTGTATTGTGTGTCTTCTGTGTTTTGTTTCTGCATTTGTTTTATTTTATTGCTCCGTGGTCCTGTTTTCTAACATGGGGAAGTCTTTGAAACTATATTTTGGTGTAGAGCAACTAATTTGTAACACTATTTCATTTTTACTTCTTTGAATTGGAAGAGCTTGCATCCTAGTTGGGAATGGGACGATTGCCCTGTTGTGCCATGAATTTTGCATTACCATTCACATGTATCTGCATCTACTGATAGTTCTTTTTCCTAGTTGTTTCGATTCCTTTCAATGTTGTGAAATGTGGGAATCAAGAAAGAATAAGCATCAATCCCATTTCTTTGCAGTATTACAATATGGCATAGATATTCCTTTATGTCACTCTTTATTCAACACGGTACCGTACGAAGCCTCATGTTTTTATCAATAGATCAAAGAAATCATTTTTTTTTTCTAACGAGTAGATTTCTAGCTGGAAAAAATGGAAAAAATGGCAAATTTCAAGCTAAATTCAAATTTTGATTGGATGAAAATGAAAATATGAAGGTGATAAATAATTTACCTAGCCTCTAATGTCCCAAGAAGGCATGGTTGCACCGTTGAGATGAAATGAAAATTCATGGTAATTTCCAAAATTTGGAAATGTGTGGAATCTACCAATGGAGCTATCCAAGTCAGTGTAGAGCACTGGAAATAGGGTGTCATAGTAAGGAAGGTGAGCATTGGTGCTTCCTTAAGAGTTTGGAAGCACGGGATGCACTGTAAAAATGAAAATTGGTTTGGTAATGTTTCTTTATTTACCCTACGACGGTGCGCCTGACAACAGTGAGGCACACCAGTGCGTAATTTTCAACAACATTGATGTGATTTATTTGGTGCATGTATTTTTTATTATAAAGTATGGTGGTGCTTTTGAACATGACACATCAGTTCTTTATTTTTCATGTTCGCATAGGTGTGTATATACCTGAAAGGTGCATCGAAGAAAAACCTCTGCAAAAACCTTCGACCACCCACCTCTGTTAACAACCTCTATTATGAACAGTGATGGTGCATTTGTACATTTAAGCATTGGTGTGGTATGTTTTATGTGTGCATCGATACGTATATACCTTAAAGGCGCACTATATAAAAAAACATCTAAAAAACCTCTGGCCACCCACCTCCGCTAGAAACCTATGCTATAAACATCTAAGGGATAATTGTTTTAGGGAGGTTCTGTAAAAACCTGTGAAGAAGGTGTTCTCCTTTTAGTGTTACCAATTGCTTATGAGAAGGATGACCTTAGAAGGAGAAGTTGGTACTCTGAATTTCACTAGGTGCAGAAGCTAAAACACATATACATGATTTCCATATTGGGTAGTAGACTATATAGAGTTCTTGGGGATAGAGTTCTTGCAGAGCTTTGATTCTTGACTAGCCTAGCTATCATTGCCATTGCTAGTTTTTCGATGTGTGAAAGTTGCACCCAAGAACATAATCCATGCAACCTTCAAAAGTACAAAGATCCTTGTATAAAGCATAGGACTAAGTCTTGGTATCCTCTAGAAGACAGAGCACTCTATACAAGCCCGAGACAGAGATGAGATAAATACAAGAACTTCAATTCCGCAAAGGATCCATGTTGGTGAAGTGAGTGGGATATAAGTCCCTCATTCACATATCACTATAGGCCATAAATAAACATGTATGTGAGCATCATGGTCTTGGTAGAAAGAAGAGAGGAAAATTCCATTTTTTCCTTATATAGTATTCTTTTCTTGAAGGGTTCATTACATTGTATTATTTTGTTTACCACTAATATCTTAGATAAATGTTGGATATTTGGTATAACTTCCCAATGTGTGATTAATGTTTTCTATATTTGACCGAGTTAACACTAATTTGGGCCTTGTAATGGTAGTTCTTGTACAGACATCCATGAGAAGTAAAAATGATGAAGAGGAGGAACATATACTTTCCTGGAATATAGAGGAGGATCAACTAAAAATCATTGAGAATGAAGAAAACAAAAGGCTTGTTCTCATAAAACAATATTCAATAGAGAATGAGGATGACCAATTTATAATCGAGGAAGTGGTTGTCACCTTTCCTACAAGGCAAAGCATTCTCGGCATGACCTTAAAGGTCTTGGTTCTTGAAATATTTTCATGTATTATAATATCATTTTCAAATTAGTTCTTTAGGTATATGACAGAGCCCCTCACAATTACTACAATATCTACTTATATTGCAATCCTTCCTCTCAGCCAGCTAATGGTAGCAACAATAACCAAGAAAAAAATATTTGTAGGGAGAAGATGGGATTTCTCATTGAATCTGGGACCCTTTAATATGAAAGAGCATGTTCTCATCACAATATTTTCTAATGTGAGTGTTTAAAGTGTGTGTGTCATTCACAATGTCGATGTTGTCAATATTTTCTACAAGAAGAAGCTAGACTTTTTTGTTCTTTGTTTTCATGAGAACCTAGGTCAAGTTTGACCATTTCTGCTCAAATTTTCTTTGGAGCTCAATTAAATTCCATGCTTGATTGTCAGCAACATTTTGTATTGTTTTGGATATGCAGATATTGGGGTGTGGATGGGCAAGGATCTTTAGAAAATATCTTGTGGAGTCAGTTGTTATGTGGTGGTGGCTGTAAATCTTGTTCAATTTTGTTCAAGCACAAATTCTTGTTTCATTATTAGATAAATATTTGTGTTCATGTGGGCTTTTTGATAAATTTGTGTAAATTCTTGGATATTAAAATTCATAAACCAAATTGGTTTAAGTAGGTGTAGAATAGTTTTACTTTGTTTCAATTTTTCTAATTGCAGATCTCTTTGTGAGAAGGAGAAGAGACACAAGGGAGGCTTTACATGAAACTAGTTTTTCATAATATCTCTTACATATAGTTTCATCTATTATGTACTCTATGGATATTTGTTTCCCATGGTGAAATCCATCATGGATTTGCTAGACCTTTCTTGAGTCTATTCTAACACAAAAATTGGGTACAATTTTGACTTCCTCATTCAAGCCCTCTTCCTAGAAGCAACATTTAAGTTTCTCAACTGAAATAAATATCTCTCGAATGGGTAATAAAAAAATTGATGATCATTGATATGCGAGGAAGTTGATCTTTATTTGCAAGGAAAACTTCAATCCATGTTTCTCTATCTTCCGTAGAGGTTTATAACCCACAAATTCAGATAAAGAATAGCTTCTCTCACTACTAACCAACTTTGTCTCAACTCAATCACCAACTAATAAATGTCCAACCTTTCCTCAATCAAGTGTATGCCTATAAATAGGAAAATCTCTTGTCAAACCTTAGGTCCTCTCATTAATTCACAATAAGACAGAATCTTGTACTTTACATTCAATGACCATTATGTCCATAACCTTTTACAACATTGACTTCTATAAATGTCCAATACATTCATGGTCATTAAATCCATGTCCATGTAAACAAACTAACTCAAACTTGTCACGTTGAGATATCATAAATGCCCACTAGGTACATAGCATTTAAAGTACACACCCTCATAGACACATCGACTCAAATGTTAAATACACAAATAGACATGTGTACATATACCTCAAGACGTTTGTGGGGAAGTCTTTGAAACTATATTTTGGTGTAGAGCAATTAATTTGTAACGCTATTTCATTTTTTCTTCTTTGAATTGGAAGAGCTTGCATCCTAGTTGGGAATGGGCCGATTGCCTTGTTGTGCCATGAAGTTTGCATTACCATTCACATGTATCTGCATCTATTGATAGTTCTTTTTCCTAGTTGTTATGATTCCTTTCAAAGTTGTGAAATGTGGGAATCAAGAAAGAATAAGCATCAGTCCCATTTCTTTGCAATATTACAATATGGCATAGATATTCCTTTATGTCACTCTTTATTCAACACGGTACCGTACAAAGCCTCATGTTTTTATCAATATATCAAAGAAAGCATTGTTTTTTTCTAATGATTAGATTTATAGATGGTGTGGCAACATTTGGACAATAATGAAGAGTCAAAACGTTTTATAGGGAAAAAATTCATATTCTTATTGGTGTGGCAACATTAGGAAGCCACATGAGATTCAAAAACGTTTTCTTTAACATAAACTCTAAAGTCGTATGCAAAGCAGTGTTTGGGCAACAATGGAGATGCTAAAATGTTTTTTTTTATTAATGCAAAACTTGATGCACAAAAGAAAATCGATTTTCTCTTTTGACAGTAGTGATTGGCATATTTCCAATGATGGATTGAATTCTCTGGACGTGTTAGTATCTCCACGAGGCATTGGAGGCAACATTAGTTTACATTATCCTGAAATTTTTAAATGGGATACAAGAAAATCCTTGGTAGTTAATCTAAATCTTGCAAGTGTTGGGTTGGACCAAAAGAAGATGATCGATATACATTTATGCCATCCAAACAATTTGCACGTTGACAACTTGATCAAGTTCATTAAAATTTAAATTGCATTGGGCTTGAGAGGCAGGGAGTAATTGTCTTTATCAGTAAACCTCTTAAAAGTGCAACACCCAAGACTCAATTGCCTAAATTTTCTCAAGGAAAAATTTAGAATATCCTTTCTGGAGGATCAAAATTCATCCATAAAAGAGATGATCTAAATTTACCTTGTGCAGAAAAGGTATATATGAAGCTCGTTCTATCCCTCTATGCATCTCTGTGATGGGTAAATTTCCATGAGAAAGGGACGACTTATGTATGGCTTGTAAATTGATGTAATTGTGAGAATATCATGTTAGATTAAGGGTATGAAACAAATAGGGCATATTAGGGTCGATTGGGTTTCAATCTCATGCATATAACAAGAATAGAACCCATATCCTATGTTGCTTCATTGGATGATCCATCTATAAGCCTTTTATTCTTATATACGTAATATCCATTACTCTCTAAATGTCGTATTTTATGCATCAAATGTGATGTTTTCAACTAGACTACCACACATGTAGCATTTTCCACATCAAATAAATGGGTTAGTCTATTCTAAGGCACAAACTAAACCTTTTTATGAAATTAGGTCTACTAAACTATCTTGAACAGATGATCAAAGTTGCCAAAATGATTCATTGTGGAAGCAAGAAGTTGCAGGAACAATTAAGTTGTCTTTTGAGACTTCGGTTCCCATACAATTTTTTTTGTTAGATGGTAATTAAAAGAAAGGAATATTGAATCAAAGTGTAGGCTTGACCCAAGAAAACAACATACATTGTTTTTTTTGAAACTTTTCATGATTTTACCAATGGGTATGTTACATAGGATCCTTCTTAAGCTAGGGATTATGTAGTGTTTATGGTTTTCATGGTGTTGGGTCACAATGAGTAAGAATCTAGGAGATTGAGAGAAAGAAACGATGTTGAAGTTTACTTGAGAGGATCTAGGAATAAGGTAGCGAGGGAAATGGAGGTAGAAGGGATGACAAAAGGAGAAAGTGCAATTTGAATAATGTTGGAATACTGAGAGGGGGGTTGAATCAGTATGAACAATTTATACCACTTTAAACCACAATATATATTATTTCGCGTTAACAACAATGTTCGATAGTTTATCATCAATGTATCATCTATGTTTGCATTCAATATATCATGAGGATATAATCATAAACAACATCACATCAAATACACAGTACACCAGTATTTACGTGGAAACCCAAATGGGAGAAAACCACTTAATGATTTCTTATATATATCAATAATTCATTCATGGGAAGAACCAACTTCCAAATTCTCCAGCTGCAACTTGAATAAGGCTACAACCCCCTATTTATAGGCTCCAACCTGAAGGAATCTACAACTCCTTGAATTCTCTGGCTCCAACCAAAAGGAGGCTACAACCCCTTGATTATCAGGCTCCAACATGAAGGAAGCTCCAACTCCTTGATTCTCTAGCACCAACCGGAAGGAGGCTACAACCCCTTTTCCTTTCCTCGTTCAACTGCCCTGAAGTATAAGTGTAGAACAAACTGTCACTACCACAATCATTGCCACTTATAGATCAATCAACCTGTAATCAACTTGTTATTGTCAATATATTTTCTCTATTTTCTGCTTCTTCCTTCTGTGTTGTTATTTTGACTTCCAAACATTGCTTCTGATCCATGAGAATTTATTCAATTCTTTTGGCTTCTTCTACTGACTTTTTAGCATCATGATCGTCTACGCAAGTTCTTTGGAGTTGAAGTTATGAGATTCTTCTTTCTCCTTTAGTTCTACCCGGAGTGACTTGTTTTTCTCATTTTCCCTCTTTATAACTTCTATGGAACTCATCAATTCTTCTATGTAATCAACTTATGCCTCTTCACACTCTTCCTCTTCTGAATATATCTGACATGATGTGCATATTTCTTTAGTTATGTACCTGTATATTCTTTAGAAATCTATGACTATGTGATGGGAAAAGAAAAATATATATCATGTATTTTGTCCCAAAGTTCTTTAGTTGATTAGCATTTACCCACTCTATCCTTTGTCGAATCACATAGTCCTTCCATGATGAAATCCATTGTTATTTTTTTTTTCTTTTTTAATTCCTTCTTGGCTACGGTCTTAGGTTTCTTTGTAGCATTCTATCATGTCACAACCGATTTCCAAATATCACATCCTTGTGCCTTTAAAAATGCTATTGTCCTTCTACTCCATATCTCATACTCTAGACCACTTTGACCATCAAACGTTGGTACTCCATTTTGACTATTCCATGATCTCCTTCCATTGTTTAAATTGTCTTATGAAGGAACTTAGCTCCGATTCCAATTGTTGGAATACTGAGAGGGGGGGTGAATCAGTATGAGCACTTTATACCACTTTTAACCACAATATATATTATTTCACTTTAACAACAATGTTCAGCAGTTTATCATCGATGTATTATCTATGTTTGCATTCAATATATCATGAGAATATAATCATAAACATCATCACATCAAACACACAGTACACCAGCATTTATGTGGAAACCCAAATGGGAAAAAACCATGGAATGCTTTCTTATATATATCAAGAATTCATTCATGGGAAGCACCAACTTCCAAATTCTCCAGATGAAATTCAAAGGAGGATACAACCTCCTATTTATAAGATCCAACCTAAAGGAAGCTACAACTCCTTGAATTCTTTGGCTCCAACCAGAAAGAGGCTACAACCCCTTGATTCTCGAGTTCTAACCTGAAGGAAGCTCCAACTCCCTGATTCTCTGGAACCAACTGAAAGAAGGATACAAACCCCTTTCCTTGCCCCATACAACCACCCTGAAGTATAAGTGTAGACAAAACTATCACTACCACAATCATTTCCACTGATATATCAATCAACCTATAATCAAAATTTCATTGTATCCAACCTATCACATCAACATGTCCAACCTGTCATTGTCACTGATACTCAACCAGATCCTCTCACATGGATCATACACCAAGGACACCTCTCAAATAGATGTCCAACATCACCAACACATTCCTCTACCAAGAATGTATCAATATCACCAACATACCATCACATGACGTGCATCAACCATGCACCAACACCTATATCAAACTGTGCATCAACCATGCACCACAACTCTGCCAAACCATGCATCAGCCATGCACATCAACAATGTACATCAACACATGTACCATACCATGTATCAACCATGTACTACACCAAGTACATCAACCATCAATACCATACCATGTGTCAACCATGCATATCAACCATGTACATAAACACCATACCATGTACCAATCATATGCCATATCATGCAATACACCATATACCAATAAACTAAGATATGAACCAGTAATGTATCTCACCAAGTAGACCTCAACCAACATGTACCATGCATCCAATGATGTGCCTCAAGTCATATGCAAAAGCCCAAAACTACATGCATCTAGCATGATCCTCAATATCATAAAGATGGAACCTCATAACACAATATACCAAGCCTCAAGTATGCACCATAACATGTAACCAAACCATACACCAAGATAGCCAATAATGCTTCTAATCAATGTACCATAACATCGTACTATTGGCATCATGCATGTACCATAACACCATAACCATAACCCTTAAAACTCACCTATGATCTTGTAGCTAACTTGTTATACTATAAACTGACCTATAACTTCTTCCACATACCTTAGCAACCAGGTACCAACATCTCTTCTCACCCTTTCCCAAGATTTTCACAGATCCGTGACTTCCTTTACTGCTACCCACATATATATGTGATTTTTTCCACTGCAACCCATGTACATTTGCACCCTTCTGACCTACAACTCGTGGATGCCTTAGAAACTAGGGTTACTCATATTTTTTGCAACTCTGAGACTTTCACCTTCGACCTTTTAGAAAAAATGTCATCACAAAATAGCCAAAAGATCAACCATAACATTCACAAGATAGATATTCAATGTAAGTGTGTGTATGTATTAAGGAGAGACTCTTTGAGGTGTATTTATACTAATTCTAGGTGACTTCTTTCCTTATTTTATGGGTTTATTGTTACACCCACTTTACCCTTTGACCAAGACTTGTAACCAACTAGGGGCTTCTTGACCACTCTTTGGGGCTTCCAACTTTACAAGGCCATATCTCCCTAACCGCGAGGAACCACGTGGCGTTTCATATATCACCGAAAATGACATGATGAGTATTGTCCATCTATGAGTATCGTACCTTCATTCCAATATCCTTCATGTCCATATTCCTCAACAAACTTAGGGTTCCATAACCACACCTTCATGGCTTCATGTAGATGTCATCAAATGTATCCATCACATATGTTGACATCAACTAACTCACAATCAACCTTGATAATATAGATGATAAACAAATGTCCTACGATCTCGTCCACATATTTGGGGCTTCCTAACTTCTCAAATGATTTACATCAATCTCTAAGATAGATCTCCAAGGGTTGACATCAATGACAACCAACTATCCAAACCAATTGTCCAATGATATCCTCCTTTGGCATTGATGGCAACACCAACATTGATGGAAACACTTAGACATGACAACACTCGTGCTCATTCTCCCCTATGATCATCACTCTTCATCAATGTTTCTATCTCTCCCCCTTTTACATCAATGGAAAAGGGTATCTCCCCTTGGGGATGCTCCCATGTCTTCATGCCTCTATTCTTTATCTTCCTCTTTGACCAAAGGTTAACTCCCGTTGTCGATATGTCTCCTCCTGACATTGTACTTGCTCCAACTGATCATGGGAAAAAAAAATCTCCTCATGTGGGTATGTATCCATGTATGTATGTTATTTATCTTCCTTTCTGGATCTCTCTCTTTGATGATTTGACTTCTCTGCAATATATCGTATAGATCAATGTAAGGCTACATGTTTATCTTTTATTTCCTCACTTCAAGTGTTTCTTATTGTCCACTGTTGCTTCCTCTTGAAATTCATTGACATATATAAAAAGCATTCATTGCTTGATTTCTTCAATCACTTTTCATGTTCACTTGACCACATTGTTCAATGATTTCCTTCTGATGATATAGCTTCTACTGACAATTTCTCTTTTCATGCTCTATTGTTCATTTCACTGCTTTTCCTTTCTATGACTAATTGATTCCACTAATTCCAATTGTAAATATGTTGGTATGCATCTTACCCATGTTTCCTATACCTTCTCTGTCCATATGTCACAAATTGTTCATAACCCTGCTACTCAATTGTCCACAATGATGACCCATCTTGCACGGAACTATCATGAAGGCTTAACTTGAATATGCTACAACCGATCATCACATTTTCTTGTTTATCATACTGAATCAAATATGTCCATTGATTTGATCTATCTACTCATCAAACTCAGCATGTCTGGAACAACCTACACTAAAGATATCCCTTCCTGGATACATACATGCAATACAATCATAAAAAATTTCTTCTGTAACTGTCAATTGATGCCTATGTGGGAACACTACTTCTCAATTGATCAATTTGTTAATTTGTACTTCTACTATAATGCTCTAATTGTGTCTATGTAATCACTTCATACTGCTTGAAATATGGTTCTTTTATTTGTAGTAGCTACTCCATTGACTCCCGCTATTTAATATTCATATTTACCAAAAGTCTCCAAGCCGGGCGGCTCAGAAAAATACCTGCTCTGATGCGAAGTAATCTTCATCTTCGTCTATAGACTCGTTATCTCTCTAAACTCTAACTTCTTCCTTTCAGCGTGTGGATTGATCTCGCACTACAATTCCTGAAAGTACACTCTCATGAACATGTTCTTTATTCACATATTATTTTTTTCTTTCTCGTACTAATTTAAATCCTGCGATCTATGGGACCTAGTATTTATTCACCTAATATTCTTGTTTTCCATTTCTTCTCCAAATATTCATGTATCTGACATATTCCTTTTATTATATACTTTTCTTCATATAGTATTATTTCCAATACTGAGAGTATGACTTATGGGTTTCCTTTGTTTATCTGATCTTCCTTTACCTGTTCTTTTTTTCTTTTCCAAACTTTCTTATATCAAGTATCAGTGTTCTCCTTCATAGAAGTATCCATCATGCTTCTACAATCACAAGCTATGTGACCATAATTGTGTCATTTGTAACATTCAATATTGTGTGGAGCCAGATAAGTATTTCTTATTTTAACATTTCTTTCATAAGCCTGCAAACTGCAACCTTATGTCCAAAGTTAGTACAATGAAAACAATGATCATAAGAGAAATTTACATACCTAGGATTGAATGATTTTCGTTGTGGTGTAGTCCTTTTGAATTCCTTCCTTGGCTGATCATTATCATGATTGAAGCTTCTTTGTGGCTTGAATGTGGAGGTCTTGTTGAATATGTATCTCTTTTATACTCATTCTTCTTTGAATCTTGTTGACCATGATTCCTTCCTTTGAGTACTTATGCATAACTCTTTTCTTCATTCTTCCTTTATGGCAACCTGGAGTTCTTCTCTTCAACATTCTCTATGGATGATGTGGATGTTTCTCTCTCTTCAACGTTCTGGCTGACCTTGACGATTTTAACTCTCAATGTGACAACTTCTTCTTCAAGCTTCTCAACCTCTTCTTCATTCTTCATTATCTCACTCTTCATGACTTCTTCCATTCTATTTGCTTCTTCAAATTGGATCTTCAAGGAGATAATCTCTTCTTCAAGTCATCTTTCTTGTTGACCAAATTATGCTTCAAGATGATTAAAATCCTCTATTCTTTCCTTGAGATGATTTGTCAATATATTTTCTCTCTTTTATGCTTCTTCCTTTTGTGTTGCTATTTTGACTTCCAAACACTTCTTTTGATCCTCGAGAATTTCTTCAATTCTTCTGGCTTCTTCTAGTTGACCTTTTAGCATCATCATCGTCTGCTCAAATTATTTGGAGTTGGAGTTATGGTATTCTTCTTTCTCCTTTAGTTCTACCCGGAGTGACTTGTTTTTCTCCTTTTCCCTCTTTATAACTTCTATGGCATTCATCAATTCTTCTTCGTAATCGACTTCTTCCTCTTCGCACTCTTCCTCTTTTGAATCTGTCTGACATGATGAGCATCTTTCTTCCTGTTCTGTACCTGTATCTTCTTTATCAATCTCTGACTCTGTGATGGGATAATAATAATAGATATTATGTAGATTGTCCCAAAGTTATTTAGCTTATGAGCATTTACCCACTCTGTCCTTTGTTGAATCACATAGTCCTTCCATGATGAAATCCATTTTTATTTTGTTGTTCTTCTTTATTTCCTTCATGGCTGCAATCTTAGGTTTCTTTGTAGAATTGTATCCTATCACAACTAATTTTCAAATATCATATCCTCGTGCCTTTAAAATCTCTCTCGTCCTTCTACTCCATATCTCATGCTCTAGACCACTCTGACCATCAAACATTGGTACTCCATTCTCACTATATTACATGATCTCCTTCTAGTGTTAAATTGTCTTCTGAAAGAACCTTTCTCTAATTCCAATTGTTGGAATACTGAGAGGGAGGATTGAATCAGTATGAGCACTTTATACCACTTTTAACCACAATATATATTCTTTCACTTTAACAACAATGTTCAGCATTTTATCATCAATGTATCATCTATGTTTTCATTCAATATATCATGAGCATATAATCATAAAAAACATCACATCAAATACATAGTACACCAATATTTACGTGGAAACCCAAATGGGATAAAACCACATAATTGTTTCTTATATATATCAAGAATTCATTCATGGGAAGCACCAACTTCCAAATTCTCCAGTTGCAACTAGAAGGAGGCTACAACCCCCTATTTATAGGTTCCAACCTAAAGGAAGCTAAAACTCCTTGAATTTTCTAGCTCCAACTAGAAGGAGGCTACAACTCCCTAATTCTCAAGCTCTAACCTGAAGGAAGCTCCAACTCCCTGATTCTCCTACACCAACTGGAAGGAGGCTACAACCCCCTTTCCTTTCCCCGTCCATATTCCCTAAAGTATAAGTGTAGACCAAACTATCACTACCACAATCATGTCCACTGATATATCAATCAATATGTAATCAACCTGTCACATTCAACATGTCACTGTATCCAACATGTCACATCAACCTGTCCAACCTTTCACTCTCATGGATACTCAACCAGATCCTCTCACATGGATCATACACCAAGGAAACCTCTCAAATAGATGTCCAACATCACCAATACATGCCTCTACCAAGCATGTACCAATATCATCAACATACCATCACATGACGTGCATCAACCATGCACCAACACTTGTACCAAACCGTGCATCAACCATGAACCACAATTGTGCCAAACCATGCATCAACCATGCACATTAACACATGTACTATACCATGCATCAACCATGTACTACACCAAGTACATCAACCATCAATACCATACCATGTTCCAACCATTCACATCAACCATGTACATCAACACCATACCATGTACCAATCATGTATCATATCATGTCATACACCATATACCAATAAACCAAGATATGAACCAGAAATGTATCTCACCGAGTAGACCTCAACCAACATGTACCATGCATATAATGATGTGCCTCAAGTCATATACCAAAGCCCACAAATACATGCCTCTAGCATGCTCCTCAATATCACCAAGATGCAACCTCATAACACAATATACCAAGCCTCAAGTATCCACCATAACATGTAACCAAACCATACACCAAGATAGCCAATAATTCTTTTGAGCATTAATGTACCATAACATCATACTATCATCACCATGGATGCACCATAACACCATAACCATAACCCTTATAACTTACCTCTGATCCTGTAGCTGACCTATTGTACTGTAAATTGACCTGTAACTTCTTCCACAATCCTTAGAAACCAGGTACCAACATCTCTTCTCACCATTTCACAAGATTTTCACAGATCTACGACTTCCTTTAATGCTACTCATAGATATCCACTCTTTTCTCCATTACAGCCTGTGTACATTCACGCCCTTCTGACCTGCAACTCGAAGATGCCTTAGAAGCTAGGGTTACTCACAGTTTCTTCAACTACAAGACTTTCACCTTCAAACTTTCAGAAAAAATGTCATCACAAACTAGCCAAAAGATCAACCATAATATTCAGAAGATAGATATTCAATGTAAGTGTGTGTATGTATTAAGGAGAGACTCTTTGAGGTGTATTTATACTAATTCTAGGTGACCTCTTTTCTTAATTTAGGGGTTTCTTTTTACACCCACTTTACCCTTTGACCAAGACTTGTAACCAACTAACTAAGGGCTTCTTGACCACTCTTTAGGGATTCCAAATTTACAAGGACATATATCCCTAAACGTGAGGAACCGTGTGGCATTCCACATATCATTGAAAATGACACATTGATTATTTTCCATCTATGAGTATCTTACCTGCATTTTCATTTTCGTTCATGTCCATATTCCTCAAAAAACTTTTGGTTCCATAACCACACCTTTGGGGCTTCATGTAGACTTCATCAAATGTATCCATGACATATGTTTACATCAACTAACTTACAATCAACCTCAATCATACAAATGATAACCAATTGTCCAAGTATCTCGTCCACATCTTTGGGGCTTCTGAAATTCTCCAAGGTTTGAAATCAATCTCTAAGGGTTGACATCAATCCCCAATATCACTCTCCAAGGGTTGACATCAATGACAATCAATTGTCCAAACCATTTGTCCAACAAATAAGAAGACTATCATGTAGGGGTCGGTATAATGGTTGTAAGGATAAGGATTTATGTGGCTTGCATTTTTACCGGTTGAAAAGGACTTCCATAAATCCATGTTTGGGGGTTGTTATCAAGTGTGAGAATCCTATCATGGGAGAGAGCAGGGGTTTCATTAAACAAGTAGTTGGATAAAATTGAAAACATTAATTGAGGGAATGGACTAAATCCATGTGGGGATACTAACTATTGGTATTATTGTCGATGAAATTGATTGGGATAGGTTAACTTCAATCATATTTTGAGGCATGTCGATGCAGTCAGGTTCATCATTTAAGCTTGATTCTCACTAATTGGCCAATGTGTAAGTTTGTTGTTTGTTTCCTAGTTGGATACGCAGACAACCAGCTTGTTCTTACCTCTATGTGGGATTAAATGATATTGAACTAAAGAGTTTCAAAAATCCTTGCACTTTCTTATTTTTGCGTGAACTTCCAAGTGTGGGCCTTTCTTCAGCTTCCTTTTATTCAAAATTTTGATGAGGACTAATGAGTCCCCCTTAACCTCCAAATTTTTTATGTGATTTATTAGGGCGAAGCTTAATTCCCAATGGATAGCCTTAGATTTTGTCTTGTATTACTTGTTTTTCCCATGAAATTGTAGAAAGTTGCGACTAAGTGCACTTTAGCCTTCCTAATAAAACTTCCACATCTCACCGGTCTTAGGTATCCTCTTTAGAACATACTGAAGTTGAGATTCAAATAATAACTAAAGGTCCACTTACTGCAGTTCCATCTTCGGTCCACATATTACCTAAGTTCCCTTTTATTGTAGGCACACATTACCACAGAGAAGCATGCCATCAAGGTTTGAATTTGGTCATCATCATGGTAGTTTCTCCACCTTACCAGTAGACCATGGCCCACTACACTATAATACATTATATTGTATATGTTATTCATGAGTACATGTTATGTGTTGGAGAAATTTCTATTTTCGGCACACTAGTTCAGTGGGAGTTAACTGACTAGTTCTATTTTAGACTTTCTAATTTTATACCATCACTATTATGCATGCATTCCTAAGATAGGATGTCATTTCCTATATGAGTGAATATCACTCACCCATTGAACATATCATAATATACATTGATTCTCATTATTCAAATTCTATATATCTTCCTTTTCTTGATAAGCTTTGTTTGTGTATGCTTTAGCTAGGTCTCCTGTGCAAGTTTTCATGAAAAATTGACATGGTATCAGAGTCGAGCTGCTTGGAGAAACCCAGACAAGCTAGAGAAGAGAGAAAGAGGATTGAGTAAACCTAGTTTCCACCATCGTCGCAACCTATCCCTATCAAAGAGTGTGACGGTTGGAATCGTCCCAGCCTATTCCTATCGAAGGGTGTGACGTTGTCGCACAGTAATCTTCACCTGGGGTGTGACAATTCATCTTTTCACAATATTCACACGTTATACTTCTCTAGGGTGTGACAATTCAACATCGTCGCACTGTATCCTTCTTTAGGGTGCGATGATTTAGTTACCCTCAAGAAAATTGGTTTTCTGCAGTAAAATATCCATATCTCGAAATCCATGATCTGGGTCGGGTTGAAATTTTGACTAGAGACGTATAACATAAGGATTCTCATGCTCACCAAAAATATCCAAAACCCACATCATATTTTAGGATATATATTTGTTTTATCATATCTATATCTGCCATAGAACCGTCTGTCATATCTTGGAATCCACGATCTGGGTTTTCAGGATCTTTTCATAATCAATAGAAGGGATGGAGGTGATGCAACTTACTCAATCACGTCTAGTGATAATAATCACATCATACAACTATTTTGAATGGAAATCGAAGGCTGCATTCCAACTCAAAATAAAAGGACTGTATAATTTGATGATGGCGACATAAACAGAACCTAGATCAGCACTTGAGAAGACCAGATGGGCGAACCATAAGGATGAGACCACATGGCTACTTCTTGAGTTAATATCCACTGATTTATGGTTTCATGTTGTTGCATGTAAGACTCCAAACGATATCTGGACCAACTTGGAAGGACTCTTTGGAAAGCAGGATGAGATGTGAGGGCATATGCTTGAGGTAGAGTTGAATACCTTAGACCCTGAAAGTTTTGATAATATACAAGATTTCTTTACTAAATTTAAGTATTTGATATTGAGCTTGGGTGAATGTGGTATTGACAAGTCTACACAAGAGAAACAACTTATTCTAGCAATATTGTCCAAGCTAGAATTAGAATACGTTGTATATGTCTCCAATTTCCATTCTAGCAAATGTCTTTCGGGAGCAAATTGGAAAATGCCTATGATGGCTCAATTCATTGAGTCTCTCGCACAAGAGAAGACAAAACTCATACAGATGGGCCTCATGAAAGATCCCAAAGCACATGCACTCACCATGCATTATGGAAAAGGGTCATCCAATCAGAAATTGAAGCAGAAACGAAAGGAGCTATTACATCCAGAGTCAAAGAAGGAGGGATATTCCAAACCCTTCAAGGATTCTTCAGGCTCCAAAGATTCTTCAAACTCCAAAGGGAAGAAGAAGAAGGGAAAGTTGTTCACATATTGCAATAAAATGAATCATGAAGAATCCACATGCATGAAGAAGCAAATCGATCCTATGACACGATTACTTCAGAAGAATAACCTTGGAGACTTCATTCCTGAAGGAGCCAAGAAGAAGAAGGAAGAAGACCATGCACCTAAGAAAGGTAATCGGCATGCTCTGGTTGCAATTAATTCCTCATTTGATTCATGGATTATA
>ML787250.1:80369-117658 GCA_009831015.1 Picea engelmannii
ATTAAAATTCATAAACCAAATTGGTTTAAGTAGGTGTAGAATAGTTTTACTTTGTTTCAATTTTTCTAATTGCAGATCTCTTTGTGAGAAGGAGAAGAGACACAAGGGAGGCTTTACATGAAACTAGTTTTTCATAATATCTCTTACATATAGTTTCATCTATTATGTACTCTATGGATATTTGTTTCCCATGGTGAAATCCATCATGGATTTGCTAGACCTTTCTTGAGTCTATTCTAACACAAAAATTGGGTACAATTTTGACTTCCTCATTCAAGCCCTCTTCCTAGAAGCAACATTTAAGTTTCTCAACTGAAATAAATATCTCTCGAATGGGTAATAAAAAAATTGATGATCATTGATATGCGAGGAAGTTGATCTTTATTTGCAAGGAAAACTTCAATCCATGTTTCTCTATCTTCCGTAGAGGTTTATAACCCACAAATTCAGATAAAGAATAGCTTCTCTCACTACTAACCAACTTTGTCTCAACTCAATCACCAACTAATAAATGTCCAACCTTTCCTCAATCAAGTGTATGCCTATAAATAGGAAAATCTCTTGTCAAACCTTAGGTCCTCTCATTAATTCACAATAAGACAGAATCTTGTACTTTACATTCAATGACCATTATGTCCATAACCTTTTACAACATTGACTTCTATAAATGTCCAATACATTCATGGTCATTAAATCCATGTCCATGTAAACAAACTAACTCAAACTTGTCACGTTGAGATATCATAAATGCCCACTAGGTACATAGCATTTAAAGTACACACCCTCATAGACACATCGACTCAAATGTTAAATACACAAATAGACATGTGTACATATACCTCAAGACGTTTGTGGGGAAGTCTTTGAAACTATATTTTGGTGTAGAGCAATTAATTTGTAACGCTATTTCATTTTTTCTTCTTTGAATTGGAAGAGCTTGCATCCTAGTTGGGAATGGGCCGATTGCCTTGTTGTGCCATGAAGTTTGCATTACCATTCACATGTATCTGCATCTATTGATAGTTCTTTTTCCTAGTTGTTATGATTCCTTTCAAAGTTGTGAAATGTGGGAATCAAGAAAGAATAAGCATCAGTCCCATTTCTTTGCAATATTACAATATGGCATAGATATTCCTTTATGTCACTCTTTATTCAACACGGTACCGTACAAAGCCTCATGTTTTTATCAATATATCAAAGAAAGCATTGTTTTTTTCTAATGATTAGATTTATAGATGGTGTGGCAACATTTGGACAATAATGAAGAGTCAAAACGTTTTATAGGGAAAAAATTCATATTCTTATTGGTGTGGCAACATTAGGAAGCCACATGAGATTCAAAAACGTTTTCTTTAACATAAACTCTAAAGTCGTATGCAAAGCAGTGTTTGGGCAACAATGGAGATGCTAAAATGTTTTTTTTTATTAATGCAAAACTTGATGCACAAAAGAAAATCGATTTTCTCTTTTGACAGTAGTGATTGGCATATTTCCAATGATGGATTGAATTCTCTGGACGTGTTAGTATCTCCACGAGGCATTGGAGGCAACATTAGTTTACATTATCCTGAAATTTTTAAATGGGATACAAGAAAATCCTTGGTAGTTAATCTAAATCTTGCAAGTGTTGGGTTGGACCAAAAGAAGATGATCGATATACATTTATGCCATCCAAACAATTTGCACGTTGACAACTTGATCAAGTTCATTAAAATTTAAATTGCATTGGGCTTGAGAGGCAGGGAGTAATTGTCTTTATCAGTAAACCTCTTAAAAGTGCAACACCCAAGACTCAATTGCCTAAATTTTCTCAAGGAAAAATTTAGAATATCCTTTCTGGAGGATCAAAATTCATCCATAAAAGAGATGATCTAAATTTACCTTGTGCAGAAAAGGTATATATGAAGCTCGTTCTATCCCTCTATGCATCTCTGTGATGGGTAAATTTCCATGAGAAAGGGACGACTTATGTATGGCTTGTAAATTGATGTAATTGTGAGAATATCATGTTAGATTAAGGGTATGAAACAAATAGGGCATATTAGGGTCGATTGGGTTTCAATCTCATGCATATAACAAGAATAGAACCCATATCCTATGTTGCTTCATTGGATGATCCATCTATAAGCCTTTTATTCTTATATACGTAATATCCATTACTCTCTAAATGTCGTATTTTATGCATCAAATGTGATGTTTTCAACTAGACTACCACACATGTAGCATTTTCCACATCAAATAAATGGGTTAGTCTATTCTAAGGCACAAACTAAACCTTTTTATGAAATTAGGTCTACTAAACTATCTTGAACAGATGATCAAAGTTGCCAAAATGATTCATTGTGGAAGCAAGAAGTTGCAGGAACAATTAAGTTGTCTTTTGAGACTTCGGTTCCCATACAATTTTTTTTGTTAGATGGTAATTAAAAGAAAGGAATATTGAATCAAAGTGTAGGCTTGACCCAAGAAAACAACATACATTGTTTTTTTTGAAACTTTTCATGATTTTACCAATGGGTATGTTACATAGGATCCTTCTTAAGCTAGGGATTATGTAGTGTTTATGGTTTTCATGGTGTTGGGTCACAATGAGTAAGAATCTAGGAGATTGAGAGAAAGAAACGATGTTGAAGTTTACTTGAGAGGATCTAGGAATAAGGTAGCGAGGGAAATGGAGGTAGAAGGGATGACAAAAGGAGAAAGTGCAATTTGAATAATGTTGGAATACTGAGAGGGGGGTTGAATCAGTATGAACAATTTATACCACTTTAAACCACAATATATATTATTTCGCGTTAACAACAATGTTCGATAGTTTATCATCAATGTATCATCTATGTTTGCATTCAATATATCATGAGGATATAATCATAAACAACATCACATCAAATACACAGTACACCAGTATTTACGTGGAAACCCAAATGGGAGAAAACCACTTAATGATTTCTTATATATATCAATAATTCATTCATGGGAAGAACCAACTTCCAAATTCTCCAGCTGCAACTTGAATAAGGCTACAACCCCCTATTTATAGGCTCCAACCTGAAGGAATCTACAACTCCTTGAATTCTCTGGCTCCAACCAAAAGGAGGCTACAACCCCTTGATTATCAGGCTCCAACATGAAGGAAGCTCCAACTCCTTGATTCTCTAGCACCAACCGGAAGGAGGCTACAACCCCTTTTCCTTTCCTCGTTCAACTGCCCTGAAGTATAAGTGTAGAACAAACTGTCACTACCACAATCATTGCCACTTATAGATCAATCAACCTGTAATCAACTTGTTATTGTCAATATATTTTCTCTATTTTCTGCTTCTTCCTTCTGTGTTGTTATTTTGACTTCCAAACATTGCTTCTGATCCATGAGAATTTATTCAATTCTTTTGGCTTCTTCTACTGACTTTTTAGCATCATGATCGTCTACGCAAGTTCTTTGGAGTTGAAGTTATGAGATTCTTCTTTCTCCTTTAGTTCTACCCGGAGTGACTTGTTTTTCTCATTTTCCCTCTTTATAACTTCTATGGAACTCATCAATTCTTCTATGTAATCAACTTATGCCTCTTCACACTCTTCCTCTTCTGAATATATCTGACATGATGTGCATATTTCTTTAGTTATGTACCTGTATATTCTTTAGAAATCTATGACTATGTGATGGGAAAAGAAAAATATATATCATGTATTTTGTCCCAAAGTTCTTTAGTTGATTAGCATTTACCCACTCTATCCTTTGTCGAATCACATAGTCCTTCCATGATGAAATCCATTGTTATTTTTTTTTTCTTTTTTAATTCCTTCTTGGCTACGGTCTTAGGTTTCTTTGTAGCATTCTATCATGTCACAACCGATTTCCAAATATCACATCCTTGTGCCTTTAAAAATGCTATTGTCCTTCTACTCCATATCTCATACTCTAGACCACTTTGACCATCAAACGTTGGTACTCCATTTTGACTATTCCATGATCTCCTTCCATTGTTTAAATTGTCTTATGAAGGAACTTAGCTCCGATTCCAATTGTTGGAATACTGAGAGGGGGGGTGAATCAGTATGAGCACTTTATACCACTTTTAACCACAATATATATTATTTCACTTTAACAACAATGTTCAGCAGTTTATCATCGATGTATTATCTATGTTTGCATTCAATATATCATGAGAATATAATCATAAACATCATCACATCAAACACACAGTACACCAGCATTTATGTGGAAACCCAAATGGGAAAAAACCATGGAATGCTTTCTTATATATATCAAGAATTCATTCATGGGAAGCACCAACTTCCAAATTCTCCAGATGAAATTCAAAGGAGGATACAACCTCCTATTTATAAGATCCAACCTAAAGGAAGCTACAACTCCTTGAATTCTTTGGCTCCAACCAGAAAGAGGCTACAACCCCTTGATTCTCGAGTTCTAACCTGAAGGAAGCTCCAACTCCCTGATTCTCTGGAACCAACTGAAAGAAGGATACAAACCCCTTTCCTTGCCCCATACAACCACCCTGAAGTATAAGTGTAGACAAAACTATCACTACCACAATCATTTCCACTGATATATCAATCAACCTATAATCAAAATTTCATTGTATCCAACCTATCACATCAACATGTCCAACCTGTCATTGTCACTGATACTCAACCAGATCCTCTCACATGGATCATACACCAAGGACACCTCTCAAATAGATGTCCAACATCACCAACACATTCCTCTACCAAGAATGTATCAATATCACCAACATACCATCACATGACGTGCATCAACCATGCACCAACACCTATATCAAACTGTGCATCAACCATGCACCACAACTCTGCCAAACCATGCATCAGCCATGCACATCAACAATGTACATCAACACATGTACCATACCATGTATCAACCATGTACTACACCAAGTACATCAACCATCAATACCATACCATGTGTCAACCATGCATATCAACCATGTACATAAACACCATACCATGTACCAATCATATGCCATATCATGCAATACACCATATACCAATAAACTAAGATATGAACCAGTAATGTATCTCACCAAGTAGACCTCAACCAACATGTACCATGCATCCAATGATGTGCCTCAAGTCATATGCAAAAGCCCAAAACTACATGCATCTAGCATGATCCTCAATATCATAAAGATGGAACCTCATAACACAATATACCAAGCCTCAAGTATGCACCATAACATGTAACCAAACCATACACCAAGATAGCCAATAATGCTTCTAATCAATGTACCATAACATCGTACTATTGGCATCATGCATGTACCATAACACCATAACCATAACCCTTAAAACTCACCTATGATCTTGTAGCTAACTTGTTATACTATAAACTGACCTATAACTTCTTCCACATACCTTAGCAACCAGGTACCAACATCTCTTCTCACCCTTTCCCAAGATTTTCACAGATCCG
Organism: Picea engelmannii; assembly: GCA_009831015.1. NCBI lineage: Eukaryota > Viridiplantae > Streptophyta > Pinopsida > Pinales > Pinaceae > Picea > Picea engelmannii. The sequence goes on from ML787250.1 coordinate 85,819, forward strand.
TGACTTCCTTTACTGCTACCCACATATATATGTGATTTTTTCCACTGCAACCCATGTACATTTGCACCCTTCTGACCTACAACTCGTGGATGCCTTAGAAACTAGGGTTACTCATATTTTTTGCAACTCTGAGACTTTCACCTTCGACCTTTTAGAAAAAATGTCATCACAAAATAGCCAAAAGATCAACCATAACATTCACAAGATAGATATTCAATGTAAGTGTGTGTATGTATTAAGGAGAGACTCTTTGAGGTGTATTTATACTAATTCTAGGTGACTTCTTTCCTTATTTTATGGGTTTATTGTTACACCCACTTTACCCTTTGACCAAGACTTGTAACCAACTAGGGGCTTCTTGACCACTCTTTGGGGCTTCCAACTTTACAAGGCCATATCTCCCTAACCGCGAGGAACCACGTGGCGTTTCATATATCACCGAAAATGACATGATGAGTATTGTCCATCTATGAGTATCGTACCTTCATTCCAATATCCTTCATGTCCATATTCCTCAACAAACTTAGGGTTCCATAACCACACCTTCATGGCTTCATGTAGATGTCATCAAATGTATCCATCACATATGTTGACATCAACTAACTCACAATCAACCTTGATAATATAGATGATAAACAAATGTCCTACGATCTCGTCCACATATTTGGGGCTTCCTAACTTCTCAAATGATTTACATCAATCTCTAAGATAGATCTCCAAGGGTTGACATCAATGACAACCAACTATCCAAACCAATTGTCCAATGATATCCTCCTTTGGCATTGATGGCAACACCAACATTGATGGAAACACTTAGACATGACAACACTCGTGCTCATTCTCCCCTATGATCATCACTCTTCATCAATGTTTCTATCTCTCCCCCTTTTACATCAATGGAAAAGGGTATCTCCCCTTGGGGATGCTCCCATGTCTTCATGCCTCTATTCTTTATCTTCCTCTTTGACCAAAGGTTAACTCCCGTTGTCGATATGTCTCCTCCTGACATTGTACTTGCTCCAACTGATCATGGGAAAAAAAAATCTCCTCATGTGGGTATGTATCCATGTATGTATGTTATTTATCTTCCTTTCTGGATCTCTCTCTTTGATGATTTGACTTCTCTGCAATATATCGTATAGATCAATGTAAGGCTACATGTTTATCTTTTATTTCCTCACTTCAAGTGTTTCTTATTGTCCACTGTTGCTTCCTCTTGAAATTCATTGACATATATAAAAAGCATTCATTGCTTGATTTCTTCAATCACTTTTCATGTTCACTTGACCACATTGTTCAATGATTTCCTTCTGATGATATAGCTTCTACTGACAATTTCTCTTTTCATGCTCTATTGTTCATTTCACTGCTTTTCCTTTCTATGACTAATTGATTCCACTAATTCCAATTGTAAATATGTTGGTATGCATCTTACCCATGTTTCCTATACCTTCTCTGTCCATATGTCACAAATTGTTCATAACCCTGCTACTCAATTGTCCACAATGATGACCCATCTTGCACGGAACTATCATGAAGGCTTAACTTGAATATGCTACAACCGATCATCACATTTTCTTGTTTATCATACTGAATCAAATATGTCCATTGATTTGATCTATCTACTCATCAAACTCAGCATGTCTGGAACAACCTACACTAAAGATATCCCTTCCTGGATACATACATGCAATACAATCATAAAAAATTTCTTCTGTAACTGTCAATTGATGCCTATGTGGGAACACTACTTCTCAATTGATCAATTTGTTAATTTGTACTTCTACTATAATGCTCTAATTGTGTCTATGTAATCACTTCATACTGCTTGAAATATGGTTCTTTTATTTGTAGTAGCTACTCCATTGACTCCCGCTATTTAATATTCATATTTACCAAAAGTCTCCAAGCCGGGCGGCTCAGAAAAATACCTGCTCTGATGCGAAGTAATCTTCATCTTCGTCTATAGACTCGTTATCTCTCTAAACTCTAACTTCTTCCTTTCAGCGTGTGGATTGATCTCGCACTACAATTCCTGAAAGTACACTCTCATGAACATGTTCTTTATTCACATATTATTTTTTTCTTTCTCGTACTAATTTAAATCCTGCGATCTATGGGACCTAGTATTTATTCACCTAATATTCTTGTTTTCCATTTCTTCTCCAAATATTCATGTATCTGACATATTCCTTTTATTATATACTTTTCTTCATATAGTATTATTTCCAATACTGAGAGTATGACTTATGGGTTTCCTTTGTTTATCTGATCTTCCTTTACCTGTTCTTTTTTTCTTTTCCAAACTTTCTTATATCAAGTATCAGTGTTCTCCTTCATAGAAGTATCCATCATGCTTCTACAATCACAAGCTATGTGACCATAATTGTGTCATTTGTAACATTCAATATTGTGTGGAGCCAGATAAGTATTTCTTATTTTAACATTTCTTTCATAAGCCTGCAAACTGCAACCTTATGTCCAAAGTTAGTACAATGAAAACAATGATCATAAGAGAAATTTACATACCTAGGATTGAATGATTTTCGTTGTGGTGTAGTCCTTTTGAATTCCTTCCTTGGCTGATCATTATCATGATTGAAGCTTCTTTGTGGCTTGAATGTGGAGGTCTTGTTGAATATGTATCTCTTTTATACTCATTCTTCTTTGAATCTTGTTGACCATGATTCCTTCCTTTGAGTACTTATGCATAACTCTTTTCTTCATTCTTCCTTTATGGCAACCTGGAGTTCTTCTCTTCAACATTCTCTATGGATGATGTGGATGTTTCTCTCTCTTCAACGTTCTGGCTGACCTTGACGATTTTAACTCTCAATGTGACAACTTCTTCTTCAAGCTTCTCAACCTCTTCTTCATTCTTCATTATCTCACTCTTCATGACTTCTTCCATTCTATTTGCTTCTTCAAATTGGATCTTCAAGGAGATAATCTCTTCTTCAAGTCATCTTTCTTGTTGACCAAATTATGCTTCAAGATGATTAAAATCCTCTATTCTTTCCTTGAGATGATTTGTCAATATATTTTCTCTCTTTTATGCTTCTTCCTTTTGTGTTGCTATTTTGACTTCCAAACACTTCTTTTGATCCTCGAGAATTTCTTCAATTCTTCTGGCTTCTTCTAGTTGACCTTTTAGCATCATCATCGTCTGCTCAAATTATTTGGAGTTGGAGTTATGGTATTCTTCTTTCTCCTTTAGTTCTACCCGGAGTGACTTGTTTTTCTCCTTTTCCCTCTTTATAACTTCTATGGCATTCATCAATTCTTCTTCGTAATCGACTTCTTCCTCTTCGCACTCTTCCTCTTTTGAATCTGTCTGACATGATGAGCATCTTTCTTCCTGTTCTGTACCTGTATCTTCTTTATCAATCTCTGACTCTGTGATGGGATAATAATAATAGATATTATGTAGATTGTCCCAAAGTTATTTAGCTTATGAGCATTTACCCACTCTGTCCTTTGTTGAATCACATAGTCCTTCCATGATGAAATCCATTTTTATTTTGTTGTTCTTCTTTATTTCCTTCATGGCTGCAATCTTAGGTTTCTTTGTAGAATTGTATCCTATCACAACTAATTTTCAAATATCATATCCTCGTGCCTTTAAAATCTCTCTCGTCCTTCTACTCCATATCTCATGCTCTAGACCACTCTGACCATCAAACATTGGTACTCCATTCTCACTATATTACATGATCTCCTTCTAGTGTTAAATTGTCTTCTGAAAGAACCTTTCTCTAATTCCAATTGTTGGAATACTGAGAGGGAGGATTGAATCAGTATGAGCACTTTATACCACTTTTAACCACAATATATATTCTTTCACTTTAACAACAATGTTCAGCATTTTATCATCAATGTATCATCTATGTTTTCATTCAATATATCATGAGCATATAATCATAAAAAACATCACATCAAATACATAGTACACCAATATTTACGTGGAAACCCAAATGGGATAAAACCACATAATTGTTTCTTATATATATCAAGAATTCATTCATGGGAAGCACCAACTTCCAAATTCTCCAGTTGCAACTAGAAGGAGGCTACAACCCCCTATTTATAGGTTCCAACCTAAAGGAAGCTAAAACTCCTTGAATTTTCTAGCTCCAACTAGAAGGAGGCTACAACTCCCTAATTCTCAAGCTCTAACCTGAAGGAAGCTCCAACTCCCTGATTCTCCTACACCAACTGGAAGGAGGCTACAACCCCCTTTCCTTTCCCCGTCCATATTCCCTAAAGTATAAGTGTAGACCAAACTATCACTACCACAATCATGTCCACTGATATATCAATCAATATGTAATCAACCTGTCACATTCAACATGTCACTGTATCCAACATGTCACATCAACCTGTCCAACCTTTCACTCTCATGGATACTCAACCAGATCCTCTCACATGGATCATACACCAAGGAAACCTCTCAAATAGATGTCCAACATCACCAATACATGCCTCTACCAAGCATGTACCAATATCATCAACATACCATCACATGACGTGCATCAACCATGCACCAACACTTGTACCAAACCGTGCATCAACCATGAACCACAATTGTGCCAAACCATGCATCAACCATGCACATTAACACATGTACTATACCATGCATCAACCATGTACTACACCAAGTACATCAACCATCAATACCATACCATGTTCCAACCATTCACATCAACCATGTACATCAACACCATACCATGTACCAATCATGTATCATATCATGTCATACACCATATACCAATAAACCAAGATATGAACCAGAAATGTATCTCACCGAGTAGACCTCAACCAACATGTACCATGCATATAATGATGTGCCTCAAGTCATATACCAAAGCCCACAAATACATGCCTCTAGCATGCTCCTCAATATCACCAAGATGCAACCTCATAACACAATATACCAAGCCTCAAGTATCCACCATAACATGTAACCAAACCATACACCAAGATAGCCAATAATTCTTTTGAGCATTAATGTACCATAACATCATACTATCATCACCATGGATGCACCATAACACCATAACCATAACCCTTATAACTTACCTCTGATCCTGTAGCTGACCTATTGTACTGTAAATTGACCTGTAACTTCTTCCACAATCCTTAGAAACCAGGTACCAACATCTCTTCTCACCATTTCACAAGATTTTCACAGATCTACGACTTCCTTTAATGCTACTCATAGATATCCACTCTTTTCTCCATTACAGCCTGTGTACATTCACGCCCTTCTGACCTGCAACTCGAAGATGCCTTAGAAGCTAGGGTTACTCACAGTTTCTTCAACTACAAGACTTTCACCTTCAAACTTTCAGAAAAAATGTCATCACAAACTAGCCAAAAGATCAACCATAATATTCAGAAGATAGATATTCAATGTAAGTGTGTGTATGTATTAAGGAGAGACTCTTTGAGGTGTATTTATACTAATTCTAGGTGACCTCTTTTCTTAATTTAGGGGTTTCTTTTTACACCCACTTTACCCTTTGACCAAGACTTGTAACCAACTAACTAAGGGCTTCTTGACCACTCTTTAGGGATTCCAAATTTACAAGGACATATATCCCTAAACGTGAGGAACCGTGTGGCATTCCACATATCATTGAAAATGACACATTGATTATTTTCCATCTATGAGTATCTTACCTGCATTTTCATTTTCGTTCATGTCCATATTCCTCAAAAAACTTTTGGTTCCATAACCACACCTTTGGGGCTTCATGTAGACTTCATCAAATGTATCCATGACATATGTTTACATCAACTAACTTACAATCAACCTCAATCATACAAATGATAACCAATTGTCCAAGTATCTCGTCCACATCTTTGGGGCTTCTGAAATTCTCCAAGGTTTGAAATCAATCTCTAAGGGTTGACATCAATCCCCAATATCACTCTCCAAGGGTTGACATCAATGACAATCAATTGTCCAAACCATTTGTCCAACAAATAAGAAGACTATCATGTAGGGGTCGGTATAATGGTTGTAAGGATAAGGATTTATGTGGCTTGCATTTTTACCGGTTGAAAAGGACTTCCATAAATCCATGTTTGGGGGTTGTTATCAAGTGTGAGAATCCTATCATGGGAGAGAGCAGGGGTTTCATTAAACAAGTAGTTGGATAAAATTGAAAACATTAATTGAGGGAATGGACTAAATCCATGTGGGGATACTAACTATTGGTATTATTGTCGATGAAATTGATTGGGATAGGTTAACTTCAATCATATTTTGAGGCATGTCGATGCAGTCAGGTTCATCATTTAAGCTTGATTCTCACTAATTGGCCAATGTGTAAGTTTGTTGTTTGTTTCCTAGTTGGATACGCAGACAACCAGCTTGTTCTTACCTCTATGTGGGATTAAATGATATTGAACTAAAGAGTTTCAAAAATCCTTGCACTTTCTTATTTTTGCGTGAACTTCCAAGTGTGGGCCTTTCTTCAGCTTCCTTTTATTCAAAATTTTGATGAGGACTAATGAGTCCCCCTTAACCTCCAAATTTTTTATGTGATTTATTAGGGCGAAGCTTAATTCCCAATGGATAGCCTTAGATTTTGTCTTGTATTACTTGTTTTTCCCATGAAATTGTAGAAAGTTGCGACTAAGTGCACTTTAGCCTTCCTAATAAAACTTCCACATCTCACCGGTCTTAGGTATCCTCTTTAGAACATACTGAAGTTGAGATTCAAATAATAACTAAAGGTCCACTTACTGCAGTTCCATCTTCGGTCCACATATTACCTAAGTTCCCTTTTATTGTAGGCACACATTACCACAGAGAAGCATGCCATCAAGGTTTGAATTTGGTCATCATCATGGTAGTTTCTCCACCTTACCAGTAGACCATGGCCCACTACACTATAATACATTATATTGTATATGTTATTCATGAGTACATGTTATGTGTTGGAGAAATTTCTATTTTCGGCACACTAGTTCAGTGGGAGTTAACTGACTAGTTCTATTTTAGACTTTCTAATTTTATACCATCACTATTATGCATGCATTCCTAAGATAGGATGTCATTTCCTATATGAGTGAATATCACTCACCCATTGAACATATCATAATATACATTGATTCTCATTATTCAAATTCTATATATCTTCCTTTTCTTGATAAGCTTTGTTTGTGTATGCTTTAGCTAGGTCTCCTGTGCAAGTTTTCATGAAAAATTGACATGGTATCAGAGTCGAGCTGCTTGGAGAAACCCAGACAAGCTAGAGAAGAGAGAAAGAGGATTGAGTAAACCTAGTTTCCACCATCGTCGCAACCTATCCCTATCAAAGAGTGTGACGGTTGGAATCGTCCCAGCCTATTCCTATCGAAGGGTGTGACGTTGTCGCACAGTAATCTTCACCTGGGGTGTGACAATTCATCTTTTCACAATATTCACACGTTATACTTCTCTAGGGTGTGACAATTCAACATCGTCGCACTGTATCCTTCTTTAGGGTGCGATGATTTAGTTACCCTCAAGAAAATTGGTTTTCTGCAGTAAAATATCCATATCTCGAAATCCATGATCTGGGTCGGGTTGAAATTTTGACTAGAGACGTATAACATAAGGATTCTCATGCTCACCAAAAATATCCAAAACCCACATCATATTTTAGGATATATATTTGTTTTATCATATCTATATCTGCCATAGAACCGTCTGTCATATCTTGGAATCCACGATCTGGGTTTTCAGGATCTTTTCATAATCAATAGAAGGGATGGAGGTGATGCAACTTACTCAATCACGTCTAGTGATAATAATCACATCATACAACTATTTTGAATGGAAATCGAAGGCTGCATTCCAACTCAAAATAAAAGGACTGTATAATTTGATGATGGCGACATAAACAGAACCTAGATCAGCACTTGAGAAGACCAGATGGGCGAACCATAAGGATGAGACCACATGGCTACTTCTTGAGTTAATATCCACTGATTTATGGTTTCATGTTGTTGCATGTAAGACTCCAAACGATATCTGGACCAACTTGGAAGGACTCTTTGGAAAGCAGGATGAGATGTGAGGGCATATGCTTGAGGTAGAGTTGAATACCTTAGACCCTGAAAGTTTTGATAATATACAAGATTTCTTTACTAAATTTAAGTATTTGATATTGAGCTTGGGTGAATGTGGTATTGACAAGTCTACACAAGAGAAACAACTTATTCTAGCAATATTGTCCAAGCTAGAATTAGAATACGTTGTATATGTCTCCAATTTCCATTCTAGCAAATGTCTTTCGGGAGCAAATTGGAAAATGCCTATGATGGCTCAATTCATTGAGTCTCTCGCACAAGAGAAGACAAAACTCATACAGATGGGCCTCATGAAAGATCCCAAAGCACATGCACTCACCATGCATTATGGAAAAGGGTCATCCAATCAGAAATTGAAGCAGAAACGAAAGGAGCTATTACATCCAGAGTCAAAGAAGGAGGGATATTCCAAACCCTTCAAGGATTCTTCAGGCTCCAAAGATTCTTCAAACTCCAAAGGGAAGAAGAAGAAGGGAAAGTTGTTCACATATTGCAATAAAATGAATCATGAAGAATCCACATGCATGAAGAAGCAAATCGATCCTATGACACGATTACTTCAGAAGAATAACCTTGGAGACTTCATTCCTGAAGGAGCCAAGAAGAAGAAGGAAGAAGACCATGCACCTAAGAAAGGTAATCGGCATGCTCTGGTTGCAATTAATTCCTCATTTGATTCATGGATTATAAATTCTAGCACATCCCATCATATGGAAGCTAAAGAGGGAATTTTACTTATTTGAGTTCATTCTATGGACCTCCTATTCTCATGGGGGATGATACTCCAATAGCAGTTGTAGGAGAGGGAAGAGTGGAACTCCCTAATGGAAGTTCTGAGAATGTTTTACATGTTCCAAATCTTTCTATAAATCTGCTCTCAGTTTATCAGATCACTCAAACAGGTAAAAGGGTTGAGTTTACATCAGATTCAGTAATTGTACCTGGTATGCATGAAAGTTCCATTATTACAGTTGGTGAGGTAGTGTAACGTCCCCAGCCACCAACAGGTCAGGCAACTCCACTTCCTGGGACACTTCACTTAGCTCTGATACCAATTTGTAAAGAATTTGTAGCATACCTATCCATAACCTGTTAGGCTATGCCACACAGAGATACTTGCGGAAAAACATACACATCCATATAAACATAGAATGACTATTCTACATATATATAACATATTAATGCAGAAATAACAGTAAGCCTACACATGCAGCATATACAACATACACATGCAATACTCATCAATTACAACATGTGTACCATTACACAACATGTAAATGAACATAAAAGTGGTACTTATCTTTTATTATAATACCACCAACTATGTGCAAACCTTCCATGAACCTCCCAGCCTTGGACCACACTGCTCATCACGCTCAGCGGTGGGTCACCCCTGAGATGGGACTAAACTCCACCGGGCAAGGGAATTCTAGGCTTGGCAAGGACAACAAGGAAGTTGCAAAAAACAACAGGAAGGATCTTTTATCCCAGGAGCCACTTACACCCACAACCCACAGACCCTCATTCCTCACATGCCTTCTCCACCCCAGGAGGGTACACCTTCACTAATACAAGTCTATCGGCTACTACACCTCCCTTACCTTGGGCTTCAGTAACAGGCTAGACCGAAAGTCTCAGAGTATTGTAGTTTCTATGGGACTCCCTTCCAGGAGAACTCACTTCCCAGCAAACTCTCTCACCTGGGAGAGTTGCTCGCAGGCCTAACAACCTGCTTCTTCAATCAACTCTTATGTCCAACGGACATAAGTGATGTCAACAACAGAAAGTTGCACAGTTTAAGAGGAAGGACTCTCTCCCAGGAGTCACTTACGCCCACTTCTCACAGACTCTCATTCCCCACATACTTGTACCACCCCAAGAGTATACACCTTCATTGTCACATAGTCCATCGGTTGCTCCACCTCCATTACCTTGGGCTTGAACAATAGGCTGGACCAGAATTCTTATATCTCTCTAATAGCTACTGGACTCCCTCCAGGAGAACTCACTTCCTCAGCACACTCTCTCACCGAGAGAGAGTTGCTCACAAACCTGACAACCTGCTTCTTCAACCAGCTTCAACTCAATTCCATCATGATGAGGACAACAACAATAGCAATAGCATTCCCTAACACATGGGTGATGGCAGCAACAAAAAATGGGTATGGACACCTAAAACAAAAATAGGCAAATGCTCAGACATGGCACGGCTCAGTCGAATACAAAATGCATCCGCTTTACAGGAGACACATGGGATAACTCCAGTACCACAGCAGGATTCCAAAGTGTGTACTAGATATAGAGGTCGACGATGGAGGCCAAGCGAGTTAGACGAAGGATGAAATAATGGAGAGAGAACCCCCTAACATGTTATGTTTCCAGTTATAGCATGCTCCTAGGTCGACACATGTCTTCCTGCAGCCGCATGCCTTCCACTTCGCACTCGTTCCCTTTCCCAGGAACTCAGGACAACATCGTTCATGTCCACCTTAGCCTTTAGGAAATAATAATAAAATATTATTCCCTTAGAGGTAAGCACTCTAGCTTAGCCCCTATGCCTAGACACTTATCCCCCTCCCTCACCCTACCTAGTGGAGCTTAGTCCCCCATAACTCTTTCTTCGTGGTCGGTCTACACACAGCGATGTGTAATTTTTATTAATGATTTGCATAATTACATATACAAAACAGGCTCTTGGCCTTAGCATCCTAGGCTCTCTGGTCTAATCATCACATAAGCCTCCTAGATTATTATAACTCAACTCACCAACCTAATAAACATGTTTACAATTCATAAATACAACTGGGGCTCTACCAGGGGATATTACAATCCCCTCCCCTTATTTTTGCACTTCCCTCGGTGCAACTTGTTTATACATATATAATTCAAAAATTATTCAAAAATATCCAAGCTTTATCTATTGGAAGCCTATTATCCACCCGATGCTCTACTTTCAAGCACCAATTCTAGTGTTCATACTGCAGCCGAAACTCAATTTCTATATTCCATAGAGTTGCTTCAGGAAAGCATTCAACTCATTGTTCCTTGTTACATGCTTCAATTAAACCTCATTGAAATCACTGGCTGGTTGTAGATCCATGATGTTCTACCCAACCTTAGATCTCACTATTGATAAACTATCAGCAGGGCTATGACTCCACAGACGTAAACACTTTTCTCCTTTTGATTGAGAAGACTTCCATATCAACATGGTCTAGGCCAAGGTACCAAACCCCAACAACACTCCAACCAACGGTCTCTCTTCCCCACATGCTTGTCCCACCCTAGGAGTGTACACCTTCATTGTCACACAGTTTATCGGCTGTTACACCTCCCTTTCATTGGGCTTCAGCAACAGGCTGGACCAGAAGTCTCAGAGCACCATGGCTCTAGGAGTTCTATCTGTCCTCATAGATTCCCAATCAGCATCTTCCCCGAGCTACTCTTTGTAGTCAACATTATAACTTTAATCAACATCATCGCATCTGCATTACCCACATGAAGTTATCATGAGAGAACATAAAAGACATCATTTAGGAACTCAAACTTAGTTCAAAAGGGAATTCAAATTTTCCCCCAAAACATGAAATTCTATTTCATAATTCTTCTTGGTTGTTGCCATATTATGCATGCAGCCTTCCTTGTGGTTTTCCATAGGCACCAACTACATACCATTTTTCCTACAATCCTCCATCTTGCATATAGCCAACAAATTGTCAGTATTTGTTGTACATCATAACTCAATTGCAATATGTACAAAATCTTATGCAATGATATTAGAATTTCCTTCACCTAGCAATTCAATCACAAATACCCAACAATTTAATAAAATAGAATGATTCGTCCTTCTAAGCATATGCATGTTCATAGTAATATCTGCAAGCTCATTACTTCTTCTTCTTTTTTCTGAACAAGAAAATTTCTTGTAGTCAATGCTCATGTGACTACTTGACTTGCAACTTTCCTATTGCAATATTTAACACCTACCTAAAATGTTCTCAACTTCATGAGTTAACAACATTTCAGTTGTTAGTAACAATTATTTCCATGCAATAATATATATGCATATACTTACAAAACACATTCAACCATTGCATTTAGTACACAATTCTATCACTTACTATGCATGAGTGCAATTCTCAATGCATACTTATTCAGTGCACCTTGCATTGAATTACATAATGCTCTTTATCTTAGTCATGTATCTCACCATCCATAAGTTGGAATTCTAGCCAATGTGTTGACACATTCTCCACACACTTCCTATTGTCTTCCCAATGAATTGGATGCCTTCCTTTTCGACTCGAACACTATACCAAGAATATAATTTTGTGGTATTCATTAGTGTTAGCAAAAAGGTTGCAGTTCAGCTTTGTTTAAAGGTAGGAAGCTTTTAGTACTTGTGTGGCTCATAACCTTTCCATATCCATACCTTTCCATATACAACCATGTCCTGGTCTCATACATGACTAGCTTACTAGGATTCATTCCTATAACAAGTTCTTATCTTTTAATTATTTGGTTATTACCCCACAACCAAATTAACATGACATTCTCCTATGTCAGTGTGTGCATTCAAAAGCTAAAAATATTTGAATCAATACAGGCCTCCAACCTTTACCACATCCATTGGTATGCATTCAATAATGTAATCATGTGATTTTATAAAATAACTCTGGCTGAGGAAATTCTTACCTAAATTCCCTTCAGCAACTATTTAATAAGAGTAATAAACTCATACCTGCATGACTATCATTAATAAATTTTATACTACCTGAATGTCTGATGGAAGTAGAAGATTTCATGCTGCTTTTATCAAACTTGTACCTAACACTTCATCTTTTTGTTGCTTCCCTCCTTATGTAGAAACACTATCAACAACACTTGCAACATGAAAGAATTTATTTTTCTGCTTATGGTTGTTCAACCAACCCCAATTCAACTGCTACTACCACAATTTCAGCAACTTCTTTCCCATGTGCAACTTTTCCTTGCTGATCCCAGAAGTCTTCAATTCTTCCCGGATTCCTGAACCTTCTTGTGCTCCCACTGTGATCATTGTGCATGATTATTTTTGTCCTAAGCACTTTCTAGCCAAATCGCTCTTGGTGACCTTTGCATTTATAGTCCCAAACTAAGCTGATATTAACCTTCAACTTTTATTTGTTTTCTAGATCCATCTATCACAACTAGCTTCAAACTTGACTTACCTATCCAATCTCTAGCATATTGTAAGGATGCACATATGCCCCTTTTTCCAGTTGCATAGAATCAAATTAAAGTCCTTATTTTACCTTACCCTCATAGATTTAGGTGATACCTCCAACCTTTTGGGTTTTCACTCATGGCTCTATGTTACTTAAGATGGATTCTTTTCAGGCACCATATCTTATGCATTTAAAACCATGCATAGAATAGTTTTCTTCTTCATGTTTCCTTATTGATTTCTCTTTAGAAGTCACTTCTCTTTTAAATTATTATTGACTTGATATCTCCATGCTCTTATGGAAATACCTTCACACCTTTGGAGTGAATCAACAATCCTCTACTATTCTAGCTTTCCTCCCTCGAGTGTTGACATGCATTTCTATTAGCTGGATATATATCTCATGATTTCTTCTTCCATTATCTTAGGATGTTCATGGACTTGACTCCATCCAATAGTTTTTCCTTGTCTACTTTGCACACTTTCCATCACATATTATGTTGATATTAATTTTCATCATTCCATTATTATTTGGATTCCTCTTATTTAGCTCATGCATGAAAAAATTATAATTCCAGTCATTTTCTCTGAGTAACCTTGGTTAGTTAACACCAACTTCTTTCTTGAAGCAATTTGATTTAGCCTTTTGACATGCATATTCAAATTCTGTCATGCCATATTTGATGACCTTCATGACATGCTTCCACTGTGTATTCTGATATCAATAATGGAGGTGCTACCTCCAATCTGTAGGATTGATCATTGGAGATGTCACATCTTATCTCCAAACTCTTTCATATTCCAAAAAACCTTCCTTATTCCCATGCTTTGCATATCCATATGAACTTATGGTTCATGCATTATCATGTAGTGCAGATGGCTTTCTCCACCTAGCATTCACATTTGATATGAAAATATTGTCACCTGGACTGTCTTCCCCAAACAAGAATTCCATTTGGGGTTTCCATGCTGCTTATTGAACCCAACATCTGATCCAATGACTTCTGAAAAATCTTAGAGGTAGAATAAAGAATTTCCCTTGTCCTTCTTCCTTATTTCTTCTATCTAAAGACATCTCTAGCACTTTTTCTATTTTAATGTAACCATTACATCTGGAATCCTCTTTCCTAGACCTTTCCAATCACGGCTTCCTTTCTCAATTTTGAGCCTTAATCAAAAAGCTATGATCCTTTACAACTTGTGCTTCTTATCTGATGCACTTCTTGTGCAACAATCTCTTTTCTCTGAGCTAATCCTTATCTGATTTAGTTGTTGTTTAACTCTGCAACACAATGTGCAGTCAATCAAAATTGTCAGGCTATCAGTCCTTAACAATTTCCATAGTATTCATAAACCAATCTGATTCAAGAAAATGTTTAGATTTCATTATGCGGTTCTTGATCAATCAAAAATCCCCGCATATCTTTTCTTTCTGAGATTTTCTTTGTTTTGCAATAATTTTCAAGCACTAGCTCCTTTCTCTTAGCCCCCAACCCATGCGACCACATTTGTGGCCAAACGCTAGGTCGATAGGCACTTATTCGGGACTTCGGGCTCTGGGCTTCAAAATTTCCTAACCCAAGTCATTGTAACTCCATGGAGTGTCGAATGGGCGAACTCACGAAGTGTGGGGAGTGGATCTACGGTCCATTTTTCATCAGAAACCAATGACTGATATGCAATATAACCCTCAGCAAGCAGATATGACTATTTTCATATAGTGATTAATATCCACGCAAGTCTCATCGATTGTGATCATCAGCACTCAGATCAATGGCTCGTAATTAATTTCACACCCCCCCCCCCTTACCTTTCTCATTTTAACGGTGGGGGGTCCCTCCACTATATAACATAGCACAATTCTTCTACAGAGTCTGGTCTCCGGACTGCGGCATATGGTGCCACACATCCTCTGGGCCTCAGGGTTTCAATGTTCGAACACTAACATGTCACATTTGGTGGCGTCATTACGTCTTGTCACCTCGACGTTACAAAAAATTTTAAACTTCTTCCTTTTGTTCCTTTATGAAAGATTTGTCCTGAGTGTCAAGTCTTGGGATTTCACAATTGGTTCCATGCGCCATTGTGACCATAAAGTCCCCACCACCCATACTCGAGAGGAGGTCCATGTGGCCAAACATTAGAAACGGGCACATGGCCCACTCATGCAGGTGACACATGTCACGTTCCAAATGACATTTCAATCTTTGGCGGGTCTGAAACCCACTGACGTGTGGCACACATCCCATGGGTCCACTTCATTCCTGATGACATCATCATGCCACATTACTGCAGAATTTTGGGCTTCAAAAGTTTTTACACATGCTTGCTTCCAGTCTCCCAAATTCTGAATTTTCGGATTCCTTTACCCTCCAGGTCCACATAGTACATCTGTCAACATTCCAAGTGGGGACACACGGCAGGCATAGGAGAGATCTACATCACTTCCAGGTGACATCATCATGAATCACTACTCCGTCACTTCGGGGCTTCAAAGCTTCGGGCTTCGAGAGTTCTCGCCTCCACACACTAATTTTTTGGAACGTCAAAATCCCAAACAAGCCAATCTGTTGACACGTGTCCCTCTTGACGGATGGTCCGGATTAACTCTGATATTTGGAGCTTCGAGGGATTTCTCCCTTCACCACTACTTTTTTTCCCTTTTAACTTGGCTTGATCCAATGGTAAGGCTTCTCTCCAGATCTACGATGTAGATCTCCACCGACTTCGAAGCTTTAGGCTTCGGCCCTTCTCTTATTTTTTGCAACTAACTTTGTCGAAGTCGCGAAGTCCAAAGGGATTCCAGACTAACCCTCCTACACTTTCTCCATATCTAATAGTCATGAAGGATTCCCCTTCTCCCAAATAGATCCTATGACCCCAACACCACAAATGTTTTGATTTCTTTCTCTGTGGCCATTTCTTAAACTTATTACACCTCCTGTGTTCCGAACAAAGTCCAAGTGTTCTTTCAATGCCCTTATAACAATCTGTACATCAAAATTCTCTGGACATCCTACTCCAAATTTCTCGTTCATGGCCCCTCCAAGTTCCGGGTAGGAACCATGGGCTCTAAACTTGAATTTTGTCCATTTCAACAACAATTCTTTTCTGAAAATTTTGCTTCAGCTTCCACTAACATGGCCCATCCAGGCTCAGTGTTGAAACCATGGCTCTGATACCAATTTGTAACGTCCCCAACCACTAACAGGCTGGGAAATGCCACTTCCTAGGACGGTTCACTTAGCTCTGATACCAATTTGTAACGTCCCCAACCACCAACAGGTCGAGCAACGCCACTTCCTAGGACATTTCACTTAGCTCTGATACCAATTTGTAACGAATTTGTAACATACCCAGCCATAAGCTGTTGGGCTATGCCACACATAGATACTTGCGAAAAAACATACACATCCATATAAACATAGAATGACTATTCTACATATATATAACATATTAATGCGGAAATAACAGTAATCCTATACATGCAGCATATACAACATACATAGGCAATACTCATCAATTACAACATATGTACCATTACACATCATGTAAATGAACATAAAAGTGGTACTTATCTTTTATTAGAAGACCACCAACTGTGTTCATACCTTCCACGAACCCCCGAACCTTAGACCACACTGCTCATCACGCTCAGCAGTGGGTCACCCCCGAGCTGGAACTAAACTCCACCGGACAAGGGAATTCTAGGCTTGGCAAGGAAAACAAGGAAGTTGCACAAAACAACAGGAAGGATATTTTATCCCAGGAGCCACTTATGCCCACAACCCATAGACCCTCATTCCCCACATGCCTGCTCCACCCCAGGAAGGTACACCTTCACCAATACAAGTCCATCGACTAATACACCTCCCTTACCTTGGGCTTCAGCAACAGGTTGGATCGAAAGTCTCGGAGTATTGTAGCTGCTACGAGACTCCCTTCCAGATTAACTCACTTCCCAGCAAACTCTCTCACATGGGAGAGTTCCTCACAGGCCTAAAAACCTGCTTCTTCAATTAACTCTTATGTCCAACGGACACAGGTGATGTCAACAACAGAAAGTCACACAATTTAAGAGGAAGGATTCTCTCCCAGGAGTCACTTACACCCACTGCTCACAGACTCTCATTCCCCACATGCATGTCCCACCCCATGAGTATACACCTTCACTGTCACACAATCCATTGACTTCTCCACCTCCCTTACCTTGGGCTTCAGAAACAGGCCAGACCGGAATTCTCGGAGCTCTGTAGCAGCTACTGAACTCCCTCTAGGAGAACTCACTTCCTCATCACACTCTCTCACCGGGAGAGAGTTGCTCACAAGACTGACAACCTGCTTCTTCAACCAACTTCAACTCAATTCCATCACGGTGAGGACAATAGAAAAAACAACAATATTCCCTAACACACAGGTGATGGCATCAATAGAAAATCGGTATGGACATCGAAAATGACAATAGCCAAACGCTAAGACATAGCACGGATCAGGCAAATACAAAATGTGTCCACTTTACAAGAGACACGCGGGATAACTCCAGTACCACAGTAGGATTCCAAAGTGCGTACTAGATACAGAGGTCGACAATGGAGGATGGAAAAATGGGGAGTGAACCACCTATCAGGCTGGCTTTCTAGCTATAACTGCATGTGCCCATGTCAACACCTGTCTTCCTACAGCCGCATGTGTTCCACTTCGTACGCATTCCATTTCCCAAGAACTTAGGACAACATCGTTCATGTCCACCTTAGCCTTTAGGAAATAATAATAAAATAGTATTCCCTTAGAGGTAAGCCCTCTAGCTTACCCCCTAGGCCTAGACACTTAGCCCCCTACCTCACCCTACCTAGTGGAGCTTAGTCCCCCATAACTCTTTCTTCGTGGTCGGTATACACGCAGCGATGTGTAATTTTTATTAATGATTTTCATAATTACATATAAAAAATAGGCTCCTGGCCTTATCATCCTAGGCTCTCTGGCCTAATCATCACATAATCCTCCTATTTTATTATAACTCGACTCACCAGCCTAACAAACATGTTTACAATTCATAATTACAATTGGGGCTCTCCTGGGGAATATTACAGGTAGATCACAAATCACGGTTGTATAAGTTCACTAAGTTTACTTACTATGACTCATCTTTACTACTTACACATGCTAATGATAATAGTAGAGTATGGCATGAGAGATTTGGTCATTTAATATTTAGGTACATGCAGCGACTTTCCAAGCAAGGAATGGTCAAAGGCTTGCCAGGCACTCACTTTTCTGAAGGGGTTTGTGAAGGATGCATTCTTGGCAAGCATCCTGAAGAGAAGTTTGAAAAGGGGAAGGCAAGGAGAGATTCCTCTTCCTTGGATCTTGTTCACAGTGATCTCATAGGTCCATTTCCACATCCGTACATCAGCAAAGCAAGGTATGTTCTTACATTTATTGATGATTACTCATGCTATACTTGGGTTTATTTTCTCAGACAAAAGTCTGAAGTTTTTGAGCATATCAAAGACTTCAAAGCTCTATTAGAGACACAAAATGGGAAGAAAATAAAGATCCTTTGTATAGACAATGGGGGGGACTATATCAAAAAATATTTTCAAAACATTTTTCATGAAGTTGGTATCTAGTTGCAGCACACAGTTCCATACACTCCACGACAGAATGCAGTTGTTGAAACGAAGAACGGGTCTCTCAAGGAGATGACCAATTGCATGTTGCATGCAAGATCACTTCCCTCCAATCTTTGGGTTGAGGCACTTAATTATGTTTCCTACATACATAATATGGCACCTCACTGATCTATTGAGGATAGGACACCTTTTGAGTCTTGGACAGGTGACAAACCATATGTCACACACTTTCGCATCTTTGGATCTAGAGCATGGGCCCATATTCCTTCTGAAAAGAGGAAAGCCTTAGATCCATAGATCACACCTTGAATCTTTGTGGGATATCCAGATGATGTGAAGGGGTACATATTGATTGATCCCTCTACATACCGGCTCATCATTGAGCATAGTGTTCAGTTTGAGGAGATTCCTTTGCATGCACCTCCAGTGAAACATGCAGAGACTTGTGTGCTTCCATCAGAGATGATGATTCCACACACTCAGATGTTACATATTCAGACACGTATTTAGAGGATTATGTACATGCAGATGAGAAGGTAGTACAGCCAAATGAGGAGCCAGCGTCGGAGCTTCAAAAAATGCCCAAGTTGGCACAATCCACACTTCAGACAACAAGAAAACTTACAGGGGATCCATTATATTCGAGGAGTACTCGATCTCAACATGTGGATCCTTCTCATGTACTTTCAGCTTTTGAACCAGCGATGTCCATGCATTGTTATATGGTTCAATATTTTGATCCACATACCTACAGTGAGGTTGTTGGCAATCCACTATGGGAAGAAACCATGCACGAGGAGCATGACTCTCTCCTAGAGAATCATACTTGGGATCTAGTTCCACTTCCACTAGGGAGGAAACTTGTCAGATGCAAATGGGTCTACAGGACCAAGAGAGCAGTAGATGGTCAGGTGAGTAGGTACAAGGTGTTGGGCTCTAAAGATGTCCTAAAAAAAACATTTATGCATCAACAAAAGGTAGGCGCTGACACAAGCGTTTTACTTGTCGCCTACGTAGGTTCTTACCTTCTGTTTTCAATACCCAACCTCCAGAGATGCAACACCTATAAAGGAACAACAATCGTAAAGGGAACGGCAGTTGTTCTATTCAAAGGAACAACACGACCTGTAAAGGAACAACATTCGTAAAGGGAACGACAATTGTTCTATTCAAAGGAACAACGCGACCTGCAAAAGGAACAGCAATCGGAAAAAAAGGAACAACAATCATTACATTAGGCCGAACTAATGTTGAATTAATTGCATTGTAGTATTTACCCAACTATCTAATTTGTCAACCCGGGGTTCGTAAACTGACGAAGCACACGCAAAGTATATGCAATATTGAAGCGAGACTAATCTAATCTAATGTTTAAGCTACAACTAAAATTGAATCATTAATCTAACACACGACTGAAATAGAATCATTAATCTAACACACAACTTGGAATTTAATTAATCTAGTTGCGTAAATGAAATTAATCTAGGAATGAGAAATTGCGTGAAGGAATTAATCTAGAAATGGAGAACTACATGAAGGAAAAGAAAGTACAACATGTGAAGAGTTGAATAACACAACAACATATGTGAGCTCACACCAATGAAGCAATCTTCTATTACAATAACCAAATCAATCTTCATAACAAAATAATAAAATCATGAAAACCAAAACCATGAATCAAAGCTAAGAATCCCTTTCTCTTTCGAATCCTAATGACTACCATTAATGACTACTCGAATTCTCTACTTACAACTGATTGAATTCTAATTGCTCCTAATTGAATTCTCATGAAGAGAGAGCACTCTCTTTTATACATGAGAGCATTGAAGATAAGATAACCATCTCATTATTACAGATCCACTTTTCTCTCAACCTATTTCCCATTATTACAAAATATAATCCCTTTAAATCCTCACACATATCTCTCATATATCTTGGATAAGATATTCCAACCAAATCTCCATGATCTTCTCCTTGGAATGGGATTGAATTATCTCCTCAAATCTTGAAATGGTGGAGGAAGTATTCAAGAAGTACTTTGAATTAATCCTTCACATATTCCTACACATTACAAAGCTCACACATATTTGAGATATATATGAAAACATGTCAATTTTCTAACATTTAATCAGAAATTCCATTTTAATACTAAAATGAATAAAGTGGAGAACAATAAGGTGAAACCCAAGTATATTTATGGAAATGATATCATGAAAGGTTAATGGGGCGATGAAATGTGAATAATGATGAAGGGAAAGGTGGATGAGAATAGGACATTTCTGAGCCCCAACACAAGGCCAGATTAGTTGCAAAAGGATTTCAGGAGATTCATGGGATAGATTATGATTTGACCTTTTCTCATGTAGCAAAGATGGAATCCATTCGCTTGTCTCTAGCCATTGCAACATCCAAAGGATGGGAAGTTCACCATATAGATGTGAAGAATTAATTTCTTCATGGTGACCTTTCAGAGGATATCTACATGGAGCAGCCACAGGGGTTCATTCAGGACTCATATTTAGTATGCAGACTGAAGAATTCTCTCTATGGCCTCAAGAGGGAACCTAAAGCATGGTATGCACAAATGGATTCTTACTTGCTTTCACATGACTTTGTTAGATGTAAATCTAATTCTAGTGTTTACATGTTGAAGACTATTAACTCTGTGATAATTTTAGTACTCTATGTTGATGACCTTTTGATCACTGGTAGCTCTGCTTCAACCATTTCTTTGGTCAAATACATTTTTCATGATAGGTTCTCTATGATAGACATGGTTCCACTTCACTTCTTTCTTGGTCTTGAGATTAGTCAAGATTCTTTTGGCATCAAACCTTCTCAGGCTAAGTATGCCAGGGATCTTTCGGATAGATTCCACATGACAGATTGTAATTCTGTACATACACCCTTCTTATCTGGGATCATACTTGAGGATGGAAGGGATACACCATTAGTGGACAACACTTTTATCAACAGTTGGTGGGGAGTCTTCTTTATCTCACCCACACCCGTCCAGATATCTCATATGCAGTAGGAGCAGTTTCCAGATACATGCAGGAACCCCATGATCTGCACTGGAAGGCTTCCAAGCACATCCTCAGATATGTTCAGGGCACCATGAGTTATGGGATTCACTAGGCAGGTGGTTATGCTTTATATCTCATAGGCTTTACAGATTTAGATTAGGTTGGTGATAGCACATATTTCAAGTCCACATCCGGGTACACTCTCAGTTTGGGGTCAAGCCCAATTTGTTGGTCAAGTAAGAAGCAATCATGCATTGTTTTATCTTCCACAGAGGTCGAGTACATAGGAGTAGTCAATTGTGTCATTTAGACACTTTGGCTTCAGCACTTCCTTACCAAGCTTGGTATCCAATTTCACTATCTGACTATCATATGGTGTGACAATCAGAGTACATTGATATTTTGTAGAGATCCAGTACATCGACAGTGAACCAAACACATTGAGGTCCACATGCATTTCATCAGAGATTTAGTACATGAAAGGATCATTGATTTGAAGTTCTGTCCTTCCTCTGAATAGACTGTCTACATATTCACCAAGACCTTCACTAATCAAAAGTTTCAGACTTTGCGGGATCGTCTTGTAGTGAAGAACATAGTTGCCTAGCATCTTCCTTTTCTTCTTTTGATGCATTGTGTTTTAAGGGGGGGGGTTGTTCCCACATGGTTTTCCCTCTTTCCTCACTTTTTTTCAGTGTTCATTAGTTGCATTGTACATGAGTACCTAATATGGCCTAATAGTCGGGACTCGTTTTTTACTCCATAGTGATGTTCAGGGGGGGTGTTGGAGAAATTTCTATTTTCGACACACTAGTTCAGGGGGAGTTAACTGACTAGTTCTATTTAGACTTTCTAATTTTATACCATCGCTATTATGCATCATTCCTAAGATAGGATTTCATTGCCTATATGAGTGAATATCACTCACTCATTGAAAAGGTCATAATATAAATTGATTCTCATTCTTCATATTGTATATCTCTTCCTTTTCTTGATAAGCTTTGTTTGTGTATGCTTTAGCTAGGTCTCATGTGTAGGTTTCCATGAAACACCGACATTGTGACCATTAAAATGATCGTCTACATTGGTTGAAATGGCCATGCAATTGCAGTTAAATGGTTGCAAGATGTTGTGCTCCTATGTTGAAATGAGAGTACCTCCATTGCATATAATTATGTCAATAATATGTGTTTTGGTCTCTCTCTTTCTCTCTCTCTTTATATTCCTAAACATGATTTTGATTACATATTAGGCCAATGCAGATGCAGCGAAGGGGTTGGACATTTGCATTTCAGTGGGTTTGAACTTTGTATGGATGGTTAGAAGGATAGGTTCCAAGTTATACATACATACATATGTACATACTACATATACACACTCATATGTGTTTATGCCAAACATTAACATGATATAATACTTAATCTATGCAACCATTATATGTTTAAGGTTGTTTTCTCCTTCTTATTGTGGCCTTTTTTTCTTACAAGTTTGGAATGCTAATGCCTTGCAGGCCCTATGGGCATTGTAGGCCTATATGGCATGTGTAAGTTTTAAACCTGTGAAGTAAAGAAATGCATATAGATTCTTAAGTAAAACAGAATTTAATCAATGTCTCATACAAAAAGTACACAGAGATTTTATACCAGAAACCCTCAACCGAGAAAACCTTTCTTATATTTATTATAACGAATTTCACCATTCATTATACAATATATATACAATTTTTGTAGGTATTTCGTAGATACCAAAACCCTAATCCCTTAATCCGGGATTAATTTACAAACCTGCTAAAAATAGCAAAATCCGCTAAAAATAGCAAAAACCGCCCAAAAACAAAAATTCGGGGCGTTGTCTCGAACGCTGCGCATAACCAGGGGAGCATACATGCCCCCTCCCTAGGAAAGCGCTCGGCACACATGGCACAAACAGAGCACTAGTACGAGGGATCATCAAATGTAGTTGTCATATCTAACGTGCCCACACACACACACATGCAAAGAATATAACACATACCCAACATCATCAAACATATGGAACCACAAGGATTTTACCATGTGGGTCTACTTGGACCAAGGCCTTTTGTCTTATAGGCCTGTAATGCTCATGCCTTGCAGGCCCTTTGGACATTGTGGGTCCCACATAGACCTTTTATATCTTACAGACACATAATTCTCATGCCTTGTAGGCCCTTAGGGAATTACCAACCCTGCATGACCCTTTCTATCTAATGGGACTTCAATGCTCATTCCTTTTAGGCCCTTTGGGAATTGTGGGCTCTGCATGGAAATTATTGTCTTACGAGCCCATAATGCTCAAGCCTTATAGGCCCTTTGGATTTTGTGGGATGGTAGGAGCCTTGTAGGTTTGCAAGGACCATGTCATATAAACTATATGACATGTGCCTTCCAGACCCACAAGGATCTTCCATGTCATATAAACTATATGACATGTGCCTTCCAGACCCACAAGGATCTTGTCATGAGGGTTTTCATGGATGAAAATATTTTGTTTGTTAATCCAAACCCACCTTTCCTTTTCATAGGATCACTTTATGGGCCCATACACACACATGCATTGTCGAGTTTCCTTTTCATAGGCTCACTTTATGGGCCCATACACACACATGCATTGTCGAGAACAAATAAGAACATAATGTGGCCAAGTTTATAGTTTGGTTGCATTCAACTTGCATGTTTTATTCACTAGGTGGTTGTTTATGGTCATGGCCCATAAGTCCTTTCTCATGAGTGGCACGGTAAACATTCTTTGAAAAGTATTATATACTGATTGGAATCATCATAAGTTTGCTTTACACAAATGTCTATATGTTGAACTTCAATTTTTTATAGCAGGTTAAGACTCAAGTTATTGTTTTAATCATTTAATGCCAAGTCATAAAACGTTGTTAATGTGATATGCACGTGATAAAGGTCTCTATTCATATTTCATAATTGTTATTCCTTTCTTAGAGGTAAAATGACGGGAAGAAAACATTTGTAGACTTTTTTTTCATAAATATTTTTGGTTTTCATAGAAGGGTTGCAAGCAAATATCCAATTAAAAAAATGAAAGACTTAATTTCTACATCTAAAAGGAGGGAACTACATAATTAGTATATGCCTTTAAGTTTTACACAAGTTCCGTAATTATAATAATATCTAAAAGGTGATATTCCTACATTGTGCAGGTGATGGGTTGTACGTAAATAAGCTATTCTACCTATAAAGTTTAGGTAGGCCATCATATTTGGTATTTATTGGACAATTTGAATTTTCTTTGTCTTTGAATAGTAGACATCCATAGAACAATATTATGGGATCGGCATACTGGAAAACATAATCTACAAATTGAACACATTTCAATCAAAATTTTATGGTTTTTGAACATGGTATTATTAATTTATTGGTGTTAAGTAACAAAGATCCTCTTATATTTGAATTGCAAATGAGAAAAGTATGCCTAGACTTGAGAGATTCACTAATGAAAAAGTAGGTTTTACTCTCGTAAAACCTTTCGATTGGAACAAGGTAAATGCATATCCATTACAGATAGGAAGGGAATGTATTCACTGTTGTAATACCCCAGGTTGATCCCCAATTATAATTGTATATATGTTTATTTTCAATAGGTTGGTGAGCCAGGATATTATGGGTCTGGGTGCCTATGTGATTATTAGGCTGAAGAGCTAAGATGTTGAAAATAAAGCACACCTATTATTGTAAAATGTAATCACTTAGATATTAATAAAATCACATCACTATTGTAGACCGACGGGACAAAAGAGTAAGGGGGATAAACTCCACTAGAGAGGGGAAAGGGGGGCTAATATTATAGGAAAGGGGATAAGCCTAGGGGGCTTAGACCAAGGGAATATTTTAATAATATTCCTAAAGTTATTTTATGCAATACATCTAGTTATCCTAAGTTCCCAAAGAAAGGGAACGAAACACCAAGTGGGTGCAAGAGAGGTTTATGAGGTGAAAAGTTTCATCTCATGAACATGAAAATATAATGGGAAAGCTTAGTGCAATTTCCCATCGAGACCATATTTCTCTCCAACCATTATTGATCTTAGCTATCATTTGTCTCACCATCATGGATAGGTTCACATTGTTTCTACCATTAGTATGTTGTTGCCACCATTTTCACCATGTTTCCATCACATACCTACATGGAAGAAGCTTATGGGCTATCATTCTTACCATTTCTTTGGTTAGTCATTCGCTCTGGGGAGAGAAGATCATTTTTGGGAGTAGAACTAAGAAGCTGAAAATACCCTGTAAATACTTGGTGGTATGGGTTGAAGAGGTGGGTTGTCGGGCCCGTGTGTTGAAGAGGCGGGTTGTCATGCCCGTAAGCATTCTCTCCGGGTGAGAGAACTACTATGAATTGCTTTACCAAGGTGCCAAGATGGGCTACAGGGATCTAATTTTTTTGTTCAAACTGTTGTTGAAGCCTCAGAAGGGAAGTGGGGAAGCCGAAGGACTGTTGAGTAGAGAAGGGGCACACTTTCTGAGGTGGGACAAGCATGTGGGGAAAGGGACTGTAGGATGTCTGCTTAAAATTTGGCACCTGAATCTGAGCATTGTTTTTGTTTGGCATACTTAGCCTGGGATAGGAATTTCTCTGCTCAAGTGGAGTTTATGCCCAACTTGGGGGTGAATTGTTGTTGAGATATAAGCAGTAGAGTCTAAGGCTAGGAGGAAAGTCATAGGTTTGCATGCAGTTGGTGGCTATTTATATCATATAAGTGTTCATCAAGTGTTTGTTTTAATTACTGTATGAATGATTATGTACTCTTGTGTTGGGTATTTGTTATGTTGTTTATATTTTATAATACTACTATTAAAATGGTACAGGAACTATAGTCATGGGTTATTTTTCATGGTTCTTTACTGTTGAAATTACACTTAAACTTGTACAGAAATTGTAATTATGCGATTGTTGTCATGGGTTTTTATTGTTTTAAATATTCCTTGAATATTTTTCTGATAGAGTTATATATTTATGCATATGCATAATTTATGTGTGTTTTCCTTGAGTTCAGCCCTGGAAATTGATGTCGTTTAGCCCAATTAGGGATTGGAAATGTCCTTGTCCTAGTATGGACAACTCGTGGGTTGAAATTTCCAAAGTGAGCTACGAGGATTAAATAACTAGATATTTCTCAAGGTGGGAGAGGATTCTCTAAGGCTAAGTAAATCCTAAGAGGAAATCGGGAGGTATTCATGGTCGTGAGCTCCTATTTTGGACTGATAGATGAGGGTAAATTCTGATGAAAACTCGAAAAAATTAACTAAGTCCTGGAGAAAACTGTTAAACCTATCGAAACTGAAATTTACCTCAAAAATAATCTCAGCTATCAAATCGGCATAGCGAATCAATCTTGGTCGTTGGTCGGAGTCCCTTACGCTCGAGGGATTATCAAGGATCAAGGTCATTGTCGACTGTTGGATCCATCGGAGGCAGATCCAAGAGATCATTGTCATTAATCAGGGATCCTCACTGATCCAGGTGGATATCGATGGCCACCCACCTTTTCCAACTGGCTCAAAACAATTTTCTGGCAATTTTGGTAATTTACTATTTTTAGCAGGTTTTAACTTTCGGGGCCATTTTGAGGGCCCAAATGAAGGTTTTTAGAGATAGAGGTTCTCATTTATAATTGAAGGCATGATTGAGCCCCCAAAATGAGTCTCCTCAACAATACCTTTCCAACGAGCTATCACACGCCTAAAACGGAGATCGTATGCAAAAGTTACGACCCCGGGAAGTTGATGTACTCACTTACCCAAACGGGGCCCACATGACTTTTGGAACTTCATCTCCTAGGGTTAGGTTTTTGGATGTCTAGGGTTTTTGGCATTCCTGCTTATTGTAAAAATGCCTTCAGAACCTCATTGTAATCATCTTCTTCCGAATGCGAGTAGTCGTCACATCTCTTCTCAAAGATAAGCTGCCACCATTCTAGCGAGTCTTTCACTCTGTATTTTTACAGTCTTTGTACATTTCTTTCATTAATAGAAATTGTGTATTACTGTATCTCTATGTTTATGGTTTCATCTTTGATATATTTCTATTATATTATTGGATATACGTGATATCTCTGTGCATTTATTTATTATATCTCTGCTCTCATTTCGTGCCGAAAATAATCCGGATCACTCACATACGAGGACCTATCGAATATCAAGGTCGTTGATGACCGTCAGATCCATCGAAGGGAGGATCCAGTAAATCGTGACCACTGATCGCAGAGGGGCCATCGAAGTCTGTGGTCGAAGTAGCCCCGAAGACCAGGATTAGAGCCACTCTGATGGAAGGGCATCGAGGACCAATTGGAACCTTCAGATTTGTCAGGAGGGGTGTCGAATGATCTGAGACATTGACCACAGAGGGGTCGTTGGAGTAGCCCTGGTTAGGGTACTTTGATGGGAAGGCTCCAAGGAGAAATCATGGCCATTGATCGATGAGCGGAAAGAGAAAATTCAATCATAGATCTGGGTTGGTCCTGCTAGGGTGAGGCCAAAGGGGGAAGGTGATGTCATGTTGACAAGGATGACATCACCCATCCAATGCATAGTATATAGGTGTTAGTTGTGGATGAACATGTCAAGTGTTCAGCAATGACGTGTACACCACGTCAGTCCACATGGGAGGTCCACGTGTCGAGTGAACATTGTGCCAGGAATCAAGGTGATTTGGCACTTTGAGAGGGTGAAGGGTGACGTGGTTTGAGTGCCATGTGTTAGGCCAGGTGGTGGAGTTGGGTAAAGCCACATGTCCAGGGTGCCAACTTGAATGCCACATGGGGTCCTGCTTTAAATGAAGTTAAGAGAGAAGTGACATCATGAAGACGAGGGATGTCAGTGTGTCCAAAGAACAACACATGTCATCTTGTAATTCGTAGAAAGGAACAAGTGTAGTCCTAAAGGTGTTATTCCTTAGGTTAGGTGGCCAAATCCTAGCCCTCGGGTCTATCAACGATATATCTCATATGTTCATCAAGGGGATGATCAGAGTGGGTTGTGATTCTAGAGGAGAAAGTACTTTGATAGGATAACTCCAAGGATTAATCTGGGTTGTCAATCGAAGGGTGGCCACGTTGCATGAGAGTTGTCAATTTGTAGTGGGCTCTGCAGGTTGAGTACGAAAGGATATATGAGAGGAGCGTTATCCATCATGCATGTTGGAGACACCGATGAAATTAGAGTCGTTGATTTTCATTTCACCAAGACCGCCCAATCCATTGGGGTGGATGTTGTCAGACTCATCTATCAGAGTGTGAATAATAGTCTGGAGTGGAAGCAGTCTAATTGGGAGTGTTATGATAGCAACGAAGGATGTGGTTTAGAATTCTGGTAAGGCGTGGGTTCAAGGAGTGACATGGAAAATGTTACATCCATGCCACATAGGATGGCACGTTTGTCAATATTCCACATCAATGATATGTAAGGTGGCACGTGTGATAGGGATCCACGTGGATGCCACGCGAGGCTGAGGTGGAATGGATGGAATATAGCCCATAAACTTTGGGAGGTCGTAAATTGTAATCCAGAGGTTGAAATTGAGCATGGTTACACTCATTGGAAATCTCTCGACGAGTAGAATTAATTTGCAGGGCTTAGTTGGGAGAAATTAGGTAGTTGGAAAAATCAAAATTTTGACACCCCATTAGCCTAAATGAGAAATAGGGGGTCGTGTGTGTTACAAAGTGGTATCGGAGCTCTAGTTTCAACACTAGGCCTATATAAGCCAGATCTTACAAAATTGATGTATTAAGGCTAAGATGAGCCTGGTGGAAATATATTGGACAGAGGAGTCCAGATATCCTCATATAAATGGGCTAAGATGAGCTTGTTGGAAACATCTTGGATAGAGGAGTCCAGATATCCAAACATAAATGTGAATTTAGTGGTGAGATCCACAGACAATTAGAAAAAAGGTTTTTGGATATTAAAAGGAAAGTGTGCATATGTTTCCATAGTTGTATTTGATGGGTTAGTTTGACATACAGAGGTAGATGATAACCATATGGGTATGGATTAGTATGCTCAAAAAGCAGTGAAATGGTATCCAAGAAAGGCTTACCCTGATAATTTTTTGTTGACCAAGAATAGATTGAGGGACAAAGGGAATTGGATTTCGGCATTTTACTGCCATAGGTAATGTTGTAATTACCTAGTTGTATTCTGAATTGTAAAGGCTATTATAGCAGTTGGGAAAGAATGAATTATTGTTGTTTTTTGTCATAAGAGAAGGAAACATAAGTATGATTATGCCTAAGAGACTGTTCATGGGGATGGTTGCAAGTCCTCTTCAAAGAAGGATAATATTAAGACCAACTAAATATGAATTAATGATATAAAAACAATCATTTGGTTCCTTAAGTAGTTGTTGAGCAGACATTTGGTATCAATGAGCAACATGGAAAACCCCTTATGAAATCCTTGTTTTGGGAAAGAATTCCAGAGGACAATTATGCATATCATATGTGGATGATAAGAAGAAAATACATCTACATTACATGATAATGCCACAAGTTCATATGGAAGAATGGTTTCATAGTATATGAAATAGTTTGAACCTGGTATCAAGGATGAGAAAAGGCACTTGAGGACAGAGTATTATGTCAAGAATACCTCATGTTAAGCCCTAATATTGGCTCATTACCCCTTAATTGGGGCATATTATATTAGTAATGTTATTTTATTTATGTCGGCTTTAGGCCATTAGTTGTAATTATACCTCCTAGACTCCTATATATACCAAGGAGACATTTTCATTTTGAATCATCTTGTACTTGAACATTTAAGTGGGGTAAAAGGAGGTTTCCCCCTCGAAGAGGCTTATTATCTGTAATTATCTCTTTTTCAAGGCATTGATTACTTTTTCTGATGTTTTTCTATGCTATATTGATATTTGGTTCTTAACATATGGTATCAGAGCTCAAGGTCTTAAGGTTTCGCTGCTACATCTGAGACACCTTGGAATTTTCGCTATAAATTTTTTTCTACAACGTTTCAGAAGGAACGGCTTGGAGGATATTTAGTAGACAGATCAAGGTACGTTGGATTCAAAATTCATCTTCTGAGGCTTTATACTTTCGGAGATACATCCTGTACAAGATAAGGTTCTGGAATCATCCTGAATTGAATCATTGCAGAATTTTTGCTATAAAAAATTTTCTATAATGTTTCAGACCCTGAACTCCAGAGGATATTCATAGAAATTAGTAAGGTATCTTTTGTAAAAATTTCAGCTTCTAGATCATCTTAAATTTGTAGATACACCATGTGTAAGATAGGGTATCTGACTAGTCCTATTGACTAGTCTCAAGAAGATGTTCTGGGTAAAACAATCATAACTTCTTCCAAGAGTATCCAAATTGAGTGGGAATGGTTTCCTTGGATCATGGACAGTCTTTAGTATTTCTGGTGCGAGTTTTATAATTTATATCAATTATTTTGTGTGGGGCACGCTATACAAGTGAGATCTTCTGGAAAGGCCAAAAATCGGCAAGTTGTGGGGAAGTTACCGTAAATTCCACTTGGCACATCCAATTTTGATCAGACCTATGGCATTGCAAAGAAGAAATATTAGATAACTACATAAAATAAAGTTTCATACCTAGAAGGGTTGAAACTTGGGAGATACAACAGAAGAAAGATTGACTAGTAGAACCACCTTAAAATCAAGGTTCAAAAGTGATACTTGGCCAACATGTCACCCAAAAAGGGAACTTCTACACCAAATAAGCCTCCATACAATCCTACTTGGACTCTTGATGAAGGTGAAGAAATGCGTAGGGACATAAATGATTTACAAAATAATATAGTAACAAAAGATGAACTACAAGAGATGATGGAGGGTTTAAAAGGGGAGATCAT